>CAMGYJ010000005.1:4581531-4753872 GCA_946122785.1 Linum tenue | reverse complement strand
CCCCCCCCCCCCCCCGACCGAACGTCGAACCGCTTGTGACCAGCCTAGCTCATTTCCGGTCCTAATGACAACCCTACAGTGTTGACTAATTAATTAGTACCTGATTACCATTGATGTATAGGGAGATTAGCTAGCTACAATTGTGAGACAAATGGATCTGTTAGAGCCAAACTGGTCTCCAATGTCACTATGTCAGAGAGGCTCTGGTCTCTGGAGTCCGGAGGGCGGTGCGCAACACTAAACAGAGTAACCGCCAAGGCAAGACAGGTATTCCAGTTACGTTACCAACTGAAGGCAAGGGCAAATAAGGATAATTAAGGGACAGAACATAACCAACTTTACTTGTTGTTTTTTGTTTTGTTCCTTCTTATGACGTATATAATATATGATAAGGGTAGATATTTGGTTATATAGAATGCGAGTACAAAGTTCCCCATACCTCAGAAATCAACATAGAAAGGAAAAAGATTCCCTTTTTCCATCCATCCTTAGTTGCAAATTGCCATATTCCAATTTGCCTTAAATATAGTGTTTCGTGTGTGTATGTTATAGTGCATATTCACGTGCAGCGTCGGGACAAATATAGGAGGGGACGAGTGGCCCATGATGATGCGAGATTATCGCCTAGTGGCAGCAACCTCATGATTTGGACCACAATATTGTCATACACATGCCCTTGCCCCCGTGAATGATAATGATATTTGCCTTCACCCTTCATATTCTTGCATCAAATGTGTTTATACTTGCATTGTCATATACCAAAATGAGAAGATGGGTATAGTTGAATTTTTGAAAGGAAAACATGAAAAATGAGATGATCAATTACCACCGTTAACTTTTAACGGATTATTTTCCTTAAAATGTACGTTTAAAAATACTATCCATAATACTACGCTTACGAACGAAGATATTTCTATATTTATTGTCCATATAAGCGAATTAGGGCGCACACCTCAATTTGATTTTTTCTAGTTAAAACAACAACTAATTGTGGCGCGGGTGCTTCAAACTGGTTGAAAAGATGTTTAGAGCAAATTGAGGCAGCTAAAAACCTAATTGAGGTGCAAGTGCCTCAAACGGACTGAACAAACGTTTAAAATTAAATTGGGACGGCAAAAAGTTTAATTGGGGCGCACACTCCATATAAGTCTAATTTGTCTTTCAACGTCCATAAACACTGGATTTCTCAGTTCATAACCAATTCCAGAAAGTTAGAGATTTTCTTGCCTACTGCTCAAAAAGATAGTCGATGTGCTTCTCTTCACCTTAGCTAGCGGGAAAAAAAAACTGATGAGAGGAGCTCTCTCCTCTCTCCTCGGCTTCGGCTTCTTCCTTGGTAGACTGCTGTTACGGATCATCGGCGCTTTCCTGGCGGCAAGCCTGGAAAACCAGGAAAAGGGTAGAAAATGGCCCCGGGGAGCGGCGGATCGAGTGGTTAATGGAGGCTGTGGCGGTGGGAGGTTTAGAGAAAGTGAGCCTCTGGTAACGTGAAGGGAAGTTAAGTCCCCGCGACGGAGCTGCCGTGTTCGCAGACAGAAACACAAATGCTGGTTTGTTAATATTGAGGAAGACGCCGATCGGCGGCCTTTGTCCAAGAAAATTAAAAGCACAGCAGGGGGTGGTTGGAGGTTCCGGCTTCCCACCTCTCTGGAGATAGATGATGAGAGACCAAGCATGGAACCATCGGAAATTTCCAATTGCAAAACAGGGGGTGGTTGGAGATTCAAAATCCCCACTTCGCTGGAGATGGAATGTGAGATAGAGACCTCGGATTCGTCTGGGGAAATAGCGACCTCGGGTTCGCCTGAGGAGATGAAGACTCATCGTACTTCTGAAGGGGCGGTTCCAAACCAGAGTTTGGATTGCGGGAGCTGCTCTCATCCCTTAGGGGAGAAGAAACTTCTGCCTTTGGTGGAAGTAATGAAAACTGGCCCTCTTCGGGGGTGCCAGGTCGCCGGGGGATCCACAGACCGGCGGGCGATCAAGGTGGTATCCGGCGGGCAACGGCCAACTCCGGATAGTTCCTCGAAAAATCAGGCCGAATCACTCCCGATTTGCCGCGTATCTGGAGCGGCTCTGGGGAATATTTTGCCCGATTTGAAAATAAAAAATTGTTTGTAAAATCTAAAGATAATATGCTAGTTGGGTTCCCTAGTCCTAGACTAACTCTTCGGAAAAGGTTTAAGGATTCCACCCACGTCTCTGGCTCGGGGATAAATACAAACCCAGTGCTACATATAAACCCAATAGTCCACTGCAACTTGAATTGCATATAACGCAGAGCGTGGAATTGGGGTGGCCGAGAGCAGAGCAGATTTGGCAGCGTCCTCAGGTGGGTGGTGAGCTTGCAGGTACGGGATTCTCTCCTCTAACCCTGCCTTTTGGTTCTATCCTATTACCCCTCCCTGACACTGCCCTGTCAAAGATTAGATTCCCAACCCCATTGTTGCCTCCTGTGGTCCGTCAGGAAGGGGGGAGCAGTGGGAGTGATCATCATTCAAATAACTTGACTCCTCTCCCTGTTTTGCAGGCTGATAGAATGGCACATATCGCGGAGGATCAGGTTGTCCAATTTTCACTGGCCGAGGTTCAGACGGTGAAGTTTCGGACTTCCCGGACCCTGCTGGGCAGGATGTTCACAGAACATCCAGCGAACATGGCGGAGCTACGTGAAGCATTGTATACGGCATGGCAAGTGAAGGGTCAAATTCGGGTCTCTGTGACGAAGTTTGGACTGCTGGAGATCGTCTTGCCAACGGAAGAGGCGAGGATTTGGGCTTTGAAGCGCACCCCGTGGGTGGTGATGGATCGTATCCTCCACCTACGATCGTGGTCTCCAAAGATCACCAAGCTCACTTTCGAGGAGCTGGCTATAGCACCATTCCGAGTTCAGCTGTGGAACGTCAAAGATGACTGCTGCACAAAGCAATTCGGGCAGAAACTTGCCCAGGGTACTGTTGGGAAGGTCCTGGAATCGGGTGTGTTTGCGTCCAATGACACCAACGAATGCTTTGTGAAAGTTCGAGCTCTCGTTGACTTCACTAAGCCCCTTCGATCACAAATCATGGCTGCTAGTGAGGAATTGGGGCGATTCTGGGTGAACCTCAAGTACGAGTTCTTACCGAGTTTTTGCTACTACTGCGGACGAGTGGGGCATACAAAGCCTGATTGTGTCTTTGAACCGCCACTGAGACAGGAGCGTTTCGGCCCTCACATGTCCACGAAGAAGATCGGGCGCAAAATCTATGAGAGTGAGGAAGATGGACCGAATTACAGGCAGGAGCGGAGCTCTGTTTGGGTTAATCGCACTGTTCGTGGACCAAAAGATGAGGGAGAAAGATGGCAGGGGAATCACTGGTGACACTCGGCTAAACCATGGAACTTCTGTTCCTCTTGATCGCCCCAACCAGGAGGTTCAACCTCTCATTCAGGAACCTACAGAAGTCGACCGAATGGAAGTCCGGCAAGCTGATCGGCGGCGAGAGAACCCTCGGGGATTCAAATTGCGGGCATCGCCACGACTCCAGCTGGGTCGCGGTGATGGCAGAGGTCAGGGGAAGAGATCTCCGCGGGCTGCATCCAGCAAACTGGTAAAGTCTGAAGCAGTGGCTGCGCGACGATCAAAGAATAAGCAAAACAGGGGAGAGAGACCTGCTGAGGAGGCGACGATCTTGGCTCAAACTCGGCTGAGGCGGCTCCTTCTGGCGGACGAATCGGAAGATGAAGGGGAAGCTGGAATGACATTGATGGGTGGAGGGCCTCGGCCTATTTCGCTCCCCCCCGCAAGCCTTGAAACCAGGTGGGCCACAAGCCCAGACCAAGAGCGGGGCTGATGACTCCCAAAGCAGGCTTGGGCCAGGGATAAGAGATGCGGGGGGTCTACTGGGGAAGGAGGAAACCAGGGCCCAACGTCGGACGAGCCGTCACCTCCGGAAGCTGGGAGCCCAATCGGCTCACATGGCGGAGGGCGTGGAGCCGGCGGGCCTGCAAGAAGCGGATCTGGTGGATGCGGGCTTCGGCCCACAGGGGGGAAATTTGGGCTCGGATGAGGACTCCTCCCAGGCGGCTGAAGACAACTTTGAGATTAGGCGGAGGGTGCCAATCCCCAAGCCCAACCGAGCCCAACCGAGTAACACAGGCCGGGTGGGTAAATTGGTAGCGGCCTTTGAAGGGGATGGTTGCTGAGCCTGCCGCGGACCATGGGCCGAAGTTTAGGGCGGGTGTTTCGCCCCCAACTGGGTCCCCAGGAAAAAGCAAGAATCTGTGCGGGGAGGCCTTGGCCACTCTTGATGAATATGGGTCAAATTTCAGTGACTCGAACACGGGGAGCCGGAAACGACCGCTGGAGATGGTAGAGGGAGGTGAGGAGATCCCTCCTACTCCGAAAAAACAATTTGTGGAGATGAATGATAATGAAGAAAAGGTGGAGGAAGCCAGCCTTGAATGGCCCCAAGGGGATAAATGAGGCTTCTTGCCTGGAATGTGAGGGGAATTGGGCCATCACTCACATTCCAAACTGCTGTAGGGTTAATTCATTCAAATAAACCGGATCTTGTGTTCTTCTCGGAGACGCGTTCGAGCCGGAGAGTAGTTACCCGTCGTATGCGGGGGTTAGGTTTTCAGAGTTCCCATTGTTTTTTTGTTGATGCGATTGATGCATCTGGTGGTTTAGTAGCTGCTTGGTCCCCCGGAGTTGATGCTTCGGTGTTTTTTCACTCTAGTTTTTGTATTTGCATTCAAATTAATGAAGTTGATTTTTCGTATATTGTGGTCCTGGTTTACATTAGTTTCCATGTGGCTATTCGTGATTCTCAACTGGCGCAACTACGCGAAATCTGTGAACAATTCCATCATCCCTTTGTGATCATTGGGGACTTCAATACGACTCTACATGCGAGTGAGAAAGATGGTGGGTTGATGTGGAATGCCTCCCAGGCCCTTGGTCTTCGGGATTTCATTCTGGAACTGGGCCTTCATGATCCTGGTTACCAGGGTGACATGTTCACTTGGACAAATAGACGTATGGGGGCTGCCTGTATCCGTGAAAGGCTGGATAGGGCGCTTTGCTCTCAGTCGTGGATTGATCGATTCCCGGAAACATTGGTAAAACACTTTACGGATCAGGGATCGGATCATCGTGCCCTTCTCTTATCGGATAAGGTCTATGCTCGTCATAGTCGACCCCTCTTTCGATTTGACGCCCGCTGGGCTGACAATCCCGAGGTTAGGGCTATGGTCAACTATGTCTGGAAAGAGGAGATCCAGGGCACCCCTATGTTTCGGCTGTGGGAACGTCTAAAGAAGCTTCGGCATTTGCTATATGATTGGAGTAGAGCTGGCACTACAAACTCGTTGCGTAATATTAAAACGCTCCAAACTGAGATTGACCGGATTAAGATGAGTTATCCAATTGATTGGGATACGGTCAGAGGCCTGGAGACTGAACTTAGTCGACAGTGGGAAGCGGAAGAGGAATATTGGCAGCAGAAATCCCGTGTCCAATGGCTCAAGAAAGGTGATAAAAACTCATCCTACTTCCATACGGTCACCCGAGTTCGCAGGAAACGCAACTTTGTTGCAGGCCTTCGGGATGAAAGCGGGAATTGGGTCACAGAGGAAGCTGGTAAATCTGCCATTGCCACTGATTTCTATCGCAACCTCTTTTCCTCGGAATCCCAAATTCAGAATATGGGGGAGCGGGTTGCGGGCCTTCCTATTAATCGCAATGTGACGGCTGAGATGAATGCCAGCCTGATTGCAGAGGTTCTTCCGGAAGAGGTTCGCAAGACTGTCTTCTCTATGGGCTCGAAGCAGGCCCCCGGCTCGGATGGATTCACTGGGAAGTTTTTTAAAGCTTTCTGGGATGTTGTGGGGGAGTCGGTCGTCGAGGCTGTCTGTTCTTTCTTTGAAACGGGCCGATTGCTGCGGAGTTTTAACCATACTTGGCTAACGCTGATCCCGAAGGTGGACAACGTGGAAATGATGCAGCAATTGCGCCCGATTAGCCTCTGTCAGTTTGTCTATAAGATCATAACTAAGATCATGGCTGAGAGACTGGCTGGCCTCCTCCCACGAATTATTTCAGAAGGCCAAATGCGTTCATCAGGGAACGGCAGATAATTGACAATATCCTTCTGGGTAATGAACTGATGCACTATCTAAAAATAAAGAAGCGCGGTAAGAAAGGCTACATGGCTCTAAAGGTTGACATGGAAAAGGCCTATGATAGAGTTGAATGGGCGTTTCTTCTTGCGGTTTTAGAAAAGATGGGGTTCAATTCGGTCTGGAAGGGGTGGATTCATGAATGTCTGCGTTCCGCTTCCTTCTCGGTCCTTATGAATGGTACGCCTTCGGGGTTTTTTTCTTCGTCAAGAGGGCTTCGTCAGGGGGACCCTCTGTCCCCTCTCCTTTTTGTGTTATGCACAGAAGGTTTTGCGGCTCTCCTACGTAAGGCTATATCGGAAAACAAGTTGGATGGGGTAAAGGTGGCCCCGAGAGCCCCGAAGATCTCGCATTTATTCTTTGCTGACGATTCGTACTTGTTCCTGCGTGGAACGCTTCAGGAATGTGAGAACCTAATTGAGGTCTTGAATGAGTATGAGGAGCTTAGTGGTCAACGAGTTAACCTGGCCAAGTCGGCAGTCTGCTTTAGTAAGAATATCGCGTTGCCTGACCAGGAGTTCTTGGCTGCTATCTTGGGGGTTGGAGCGGTTGGGGTTCATGATAAGTATCTGGGGTTGCCTACGCTGATTGCAAGATCAAAAATGGCTACCTTTCGGTACTTGGAGGAGAAACTGCTGGAACGGCTTCAGGGGTGGAAACAAAGGACATTGTCGTGGGCGGCGAAAGAAACATTGATTAAATCAATCGCTTTGGCTTTACCGCTGCATGGCATGTCCTGTTTCAAGATGCCTTTGTCCCTGTGCCGTTTATTGGACAAACATGTGGCCCGCTTCTGGTGGGGGGCTGTGGAGGATCAGTCAAAGATTCACTGGGTGTCATGGAGGAATATGTGTAGGAGTAAGGTGGAGGGGGGCATGGGGTTTCGTCGGTTCGAGCACTTTAATCAAGCCCTTTTGGCTAAGATTGGGTGGCGAATCATCATGGAACCTCACTCCTTGTTGGCCCAGGTGTACAAGGGGAAATATTTCCCCAGGGGGACTTTTCTGAAAGCGACAGCGCGTTCACGCCCGTCATGGGGGTGGTAGAGCATTCTATTTGGTCGACAGCTGCTAGAGAAAGGGTTACGATGGCAGATTGGCAATGGTCGTTCGGCCTCGTTGCTCCATTCCAATTGGATACCCCGTCTTCACTGGGACCCTCCTAGGTATAATCCCCAGGTGTTACCAGATGGGGGGGACCCGCGGGTAGAGGAGGTTTTGTGTCCTGGCGAGGGGAGGTGGTGTGATGCGAAACTGCAGCAGTGGTTTGATCCACCGACCTGTCAGGCCATCAAAGCAATCCCTTTGCCTCGGAGGGATGTCGAAGACCGGTTAATCTGGCATGGTACTATTGATGGAATGTTCTCTGTCAAATCGGCTTATCATATGGCGGTTGATGTGGATAGGAGGGAGGGAGGATGGAAGTCTGTGGTTGGTTGGATGGATAAGCCTAGATGGGTTCGTTTGTGGAATGCGGATATTCCGCCGAAATTGAAGGTCTTTATTTGGCAAATCCTCAGTCGTGCGCTGCCAACAACAAAGGCTCTCTTGGAGAGGAAGGTGGCTGTTAATCCTAGGTGTCCAGTCTGTTGGGAGCGTGAGGAGACACTGGAGCATCTATTTCTGGATTGTCCGGTGGCTCGTGCCTTATGGGACTACTCGGGGCTGGATTACCTTGGAGAAGGATTGCCTAGGCATACGTTTCCGTTGTTTCTGAGAAGAATGTTAGCTCTGGTGCATAGCCCGGCGCTCTTCTTGAAGGTGGTGGCGGTTCTTTGGCGCATTTGGCGGTCTCGGAACTGGGTTGTCTTTGAGGGCAAGCAGTTTGGGATTCAGGCCTTGATGCGTCAACTGCATCAGCAGTGTGAGGTAGGGGGGGGGGGGTCTCTCTGCGGGACCAACTCGATCGCCGGGTACTATACCCAATGAACCATTCCTTGCTAGTCCTGTGGGGGATGCTAGGACGGTTTGTATGTGGGATGGGGCCACACGGTGTGGTTCTCACTCCGCGGGTGGGATGGTACTGTTGACACCTGCCAGGGAAATCCTTGTGGCAAGAGGGGTCCAGTTCTCTTTGATTGATGACCCTAAGGTGGTGGAGTTGCTGGTTCTCAGGGAGGCGATCGTGTGGTGTCTGGCGATGGGCTTTTCGGAGGTTAGGCTGGAAGGGGATGCTAAAGTGATCATTGATAAACTCAACAAGGCGGATGTGCGGGATAACAAGGTGGGGGCTGTGCTGGAAGAAATAGGATATTATTTTCAGGCCCATCCTGGTTTTTCTTTACGATTTGTAGGTCGGCGTAGCAATAGGGTAGCCCATTTGGTGGCTAGAAAGGCCCTTGCATTGTACCCGACTATGAGTCGGACTTTTGATTTTCGGACCTGGCTTGAGTCCAGGATGTAACTATCGTTTGCTTATATTAATATAAGATTATCTTTTGTAAAAAAAAAAAAAACAACGTCCACAGACATGAATAGATTTGAAAATATTTTCGTAAGTATAGTATTTTGGATAACAATTAACGCAATATTTTAGAAGACAAGAAACCCAAGTTAAACTTGCTAAAAAGGAATGGAAAGGAGATTATGTAAACCTGTGGGCTTCCCGACCAAAGTCTGTCATGTTAAGCGGGCCTTATAGATAGGGGCAGCAGCAGCATGGGTAATTACAGGCCAGGCTCTAACAAACAGTATTTTTGGGCTTTGGACATTGCTGATTAGTGGGCTCTCTGGGTCACCTTGGCTATGGGCCGCCTATTTCCAGCCTTAGACCTTAGCTAACCTGTACAACCTCAACGACATCAGCCTGTGATCATTAGTTTGGTCACTGTCACGAGATTCCTCACTTGCACCGCAACTTGAATCTCTTCTTTCACTTCACCGTTACAGCGAAATAGAATTGCCTTTGGCCCAAAAAGCAATACATGCATGCATGATCATCACGATTTTCCCCAACTCCCAACTCTCAACCAAACGTTGCAATCTAAATAAGCCACATTATGATACCCACAAAACAAAGCTTACAAAAGTGCTTACACATACAGAGAAAACGAATGAACTCAATCAATGTCCACTAGCAAAAAGGGAGGTAAACAGTGTAGAATATGTACACAAAGGTACAGTATAAAAAGAGGAGGGTTTTCACTAGCAAAGTCGTAAACTGTGAGAAAACCGAAACCAAACCACTAAGAAGATGAAGAGTAGGATTTGGACGATTGCGATGGCGATCACCACCTTATTAGTATTTGGTAGTTTAACGAGCAAGGCAATGGGGCAGCAGCGCCCGCCACAAGTGCAAGAGGCACAAGTCCCATGTTTCTTCATCTTCGGCGACTCCTTGGTCGACAACGGCAACAACAACGGCATGCTCACCCTCGCCAGGGCTAATTACGGCCCCTACGGCATCGATTTCCCCTTGGGCGCCACCGGCCGCTTCACCAACGGCCAAACCTACGTCGACGCTCTCGGTACGTACGTTTTATTACCCTAAAAATAACACATATGCATGCATGCATGTATACTAACGTACATAAGCGCGCGTGTTTATATTGGTATTACACGTCCAGCTCGGCTGCTAGGGTTTCAAAACTTCATCCCGCCGTTCGCCAGAGCTCGAGCCCCGCGGGAGGTGCTGAGGGGAGTCAATTTCGCTTCCGGCGCCGCCGGCATCCGCGAAGAAACCGGCAACAATCTCGTACGTTACGATTTAAAACCCATCATCGACAGACACATACGAACTCTTTGTTCCATAACTTCCAACCTAGCTATATAATTCAAACTTTTTTCCCCCCAATATGCATGAAAGGGAGATCACGCTTCGCTGAGCCAGCAAGTGACCAACTTCGGCAACGTGGTGCAAGTGATGCTTCGGTACTTCCGAGGCGACACTTCTCTCCTCAATTCCTACCTCGGCCGTGCATCTTCTTCTCCGGCATGGGGAGCAACGACTACCTCAACAACTACTTCATGTCCAATTTCTACACCACCAGCTCCGACTACACTCCCAAGGCGTTCGCCTCCGTTCTCCTCCAAGACTACGCCAACCAGCTCGCCGTACGCTAATTTCTCATTCATCGTACCCCCTTTTTTGCTCTATCAATTAACAACCAGCTTTCAAACTAGCTAGCTAAGTTACGTTTGGCTTTTGTGATGATGCAGAAGATGTACACGATGGGAGCGAGGAAGGTGGTCGTGACGTCGGTCGGGCAGATCGGGTGCATACCTTACCAGCTGGCTAGGTACACCGCCAACAACAACACCGCCAACAACAGCAGCCGGTGCAACGAGAAGATAAACGACGCCGTTTCAATGTTCAACTCGGGTTTGAAGAGGCTCGTCCAGCGTTTCAACGGTGGGACGGAGCTTCCCGGGGCCAAGTTCGTTTACCTCGACTTCTACAAGAGCACCAGCGACTTGTATCGCAACTCCTCCCAATACGGTAATATAATTCATTGTACTTATACATACGAACTTACTTCTTCTCGTTTGGACTTCACTTACTAATGTTTATCTGTTTATCTCTATTAGGGTTTGAAGTGATAGACAAAGGGTGTTGTGGAGTTGGGAGGAACAACGGGCAAATCACTTGCCTGCCGTTGCAGCAACCGTGCCCGGACCGGCGGAAGTATCTGTTTTGGGATGCCTTCCACCCCACGGAACTTGCCAACGTCTTGTTGGCGCAGTCGTCGTTTTCGACTCAATCCTTCACTTATCCCATCAACATTCAACAACTGGCTATGTCTTGATGAGAATCAATTAATCAGTTTGATCATATTATAAATAATTATATAAAATAGTACGTAGAGGCGTAGAGCATAAAACATTATATGTGTCAGGGGCGGAGCTAGGATCTAGTGGTCGGGGGGGCCGGACTTTATTGTATAATATTCGTAAAAAAAATTAAGAAAATATTTACATTGTGAGTCATAAGCTTCAAAATTTAATTATCTAGACTCCAAAATTTAATTATCTAAATTAGAAAAATATTATAAGCTCCAAAATTTCATTATCTAGTTTGAACTTTGAAATTAAAAAGTATTTGAATAAGTACAAAAGTTAAGTGATCAATCTAAATTTTAAACAAAAATTCAACCAAAGTAGGAAAACTAAAAAAACAATGTTGCTGCCAGGGATTGAACCATGGTACTAGGTATTCACAAATACCAAGCAGCTGCATTCCGTTAGACTAGACCCAAACATTATTGCTCATTATTGCACGTTATTGTTATTCTACAATAGTAAACTTCTTCAGAATTTTCAAAATTCCCGATATTTTTACACGCGATCTCCAAAATTCTCGGGGGGGGCAGGGGCCCCCCGAGGCACAAGGTAGCTCCGCCCCTGATATGTGTACTAGTGTACAACAATTTGTCCCTTATTGTGTCGCTGAGTTATGGGGTTACAATAATAATATAGTCCTCTATATATACTAGTACGGAAGCCCGCGCTTCGCGGCGGGAGGATTAGAGTGTTTGATCTTCGAATTCATAAGTGAGGGGGGAAATATGAAAATAGAGTTATTATAATGCAATCAAACAATCATGATTTGTCAATAATCATGAAACAAATACTAATGAGCTTGTCAAATGAATACTTAACCTGACAATTGATATCGTAATCAACTCAACACCTCAGGTGTGGAAGGCAATGAATCCTACAATTTCTTTGCTTACATGTTCAATGCATAGAACCTAGGGGCAGCAGCAGTCGACCCAGCTTGGTTATCAGACTCCAACTTCACCTCGAACTCTCTCGACTCAAATGGCAGAGCCCCAGCAGTGAACAGACTTTTCCTACCATCATAGGCCACCATTTTGTTCCCCAAATGAGATTGACGGTATAACTTGTCCAGTGTAGAAATGACATCTCTGTTGACCTTCTTCGAAGTAACCTCCGGGGTAATAGTGACCTAAAACCAAGCACATTCATGAATCAATCATCCGCACAATAGCATTTTCAAGCATATAAATCCAGATCCCCCCTCAATGCACAACCCTAGGAGGTTTTTTTTTACAGCCAGCTCTTCTTCGCAATCCTCGTGAGATGGGGGAAACAGTAAGGAAGAGTAAGACAGAAACAGAATCATAACATAGCAAATGTGTGAGCCACCACACCGTGATAGACTGTTAGGTAAGTGATAGTCTGTTCACTGCTGGGGCTCTGCCATTTGAGTCGAGAGAGTTCGAGGTGAAGTTGGAGTCTGATAACCAAGCTGGGTCGACTGCTGCTGCCCCTAGGTAAAATGCTGCTTCCTGTTAGGTAATATAGGTAAGACAACGGTGTTGCTAAATACTGGATAATATAGGTAAGACAACGGTCGAGCACAACGACTTTCTGCGCAGGTGTTGACTTTTCCATTAGTTTATTGTTAAAGCTGGCTGCGGTCGAATGCAGAAAGTATAGTAAACTCCAGAGGAGTCTGAGCCAGATTTCCAGGTTTAGGGAGTTGCACACAAAACGAAAACCAACATCCATTCATGGCCACAATTTTCGGAGGGAAATGGCCATGGTGGTGGGGTGCTGCAGCAATAGTTCGGTTGCTGTAACTCCAAGCAAAGATTCAGCGGTCTTTCCAAGTGCGACGAAGCACGCCGAGCCAGTAGTGTCTCCGACAGCCAAATGAATTTTGTAGCTGTAAAAATGTATTAACATTTCAGGGTTGAATTGGGCGTGCCCACTTGATTGATGGGGAAAAGGTGGATTTAAAACTAACCACTTTTCGGTAGCTTCAGGCTTTAGTTGGCCATGGTCTTCACAAAAAAAATCACCAGAGCCAGGAAATTCCCTAGCTGTCTTAAAGCAAAAGGCACATCCTAAGTAGAACCATGATCTTGAAGACTCAGTGGAGAGGACTTGCGCCAAACAATAGTACTGGGTAGCCTGTAGGTAAACAAAACTGGTGAGAAAAGTTAGCTAAGCAGGGAAGAAATTTGTTAGTTTACTGGGGAAAGGGACTGGAAAACAGATCCATCTAGTGGTGAGGCAGAATACATTCTGAAACATGAAAATAATGGCTGGCTACATTAATAGTGCAGATTATGCTTTAACCTGGCATGTAGTAATAAAACACAGTGCTGTTACAGTAAAAGTTATGTCAAAAGAACGCACGTCAACCATTGGATTCCTGGAAAGGCGGATGAGGTCCATAATTGTCTTGGTACTGTCAGTTCGAAACATTTCCTCTGCAAAAGAAGTGGAAAAGTATGGAGGATAATATCGGATCGTATCTGTACCACCAGTAGACCTACAAATTCGAAAGTATATGAGATAAACGGAAAGTAAATTACTAAAAACGGCAGCTTGTAAGAGACTTACGTAGCACGCAAAACAGTTGCCAAATCAGAGGATGGCTCCAAAACAAACCGTGTGGCGGAGGTGCTGGTTAAAAAAATGCCGCCTTTGGTAAAAGTAGGAAAGCAGATGTGAGGCGTCGTAGAATGGAATAGCAATAGCATTAACTGTGAGGTAGAAAGATGCACTGTAAACCTGCTGTGGCGTTAGTAACTTGAAGACTGCATACACCAAGTATAACAGAGCCCATGCGGCCAAGGTATGCTAGTTCTTCTCCATCTAGTGATCGAGCAACATCGCCACATATGGTGATGTTAACACGTATATTTCTGCAATAGTAAAGTGCAGGCAAGAGGGAGATGATTGGAATTCAGTTAAATCAACTACAAATGGAAAGGTACACAACCGCATTGCACTGAAGACCTTTCGTTCTGCATGACCAGTTTCCGCCTAATAACAGCACCAGTGGACGTTGCTGAACAGGATAACCCGCTCACAGACACAACTCTGCCAACAACATCTACATGTGAAGATGTTTTAAAAGATCGTCAATTCAGTAGTGCAAACATCAGGTGAAGTATATGTGATGATATTACAGTAATTTCCAGGTGAACCTATGAGCTGGTTTGTTGAGCGAGTCAAGGCGCGCAAGGAACTGAAGTGGAAAAACTCAAATGAATCAGCACAGAAACCCGGTGACAACATGGTCACATCCTCAAATATGGTTCCCTGAGAAAGAACCAAACTAAATCTATGCGAGCAAGGGCGGCACATTGGCTGTGATTTTGCCAGCTGGTATCCAGTAACTAAGTAGACACACCCTAGTTGCAAGTGTGCGCCAAATCGGTGACCTAAATCTGGTGTCGCGATGGCCTGGATCAAGGTTCCCTGTTAAACAGGGAGGAGGCGAAGCAAGAGAAATGACCGAGGAGCACAATTTGAGCTGGCAAGTGGAACAAAAAACGTTAAAGGAAATGCTATAGTACCTTGTAATCGGTCCAAAGACTGCAAATTTGTGAGAGGATGGATGAATTTTCTGTATTGCAATAACCCCAAACATGCAAGAGTCGTATCTTGAGAGCAGTTTCTACCCCTTCAGTTCCATTCAAATCCAGAAGCAGCTTTAGCCGAAACATGCCTCTTTTGTGAGGGATTTTGGGGACGAAGAGCGAACCGGATGACACCAGAAGGAAGGCGGAACAGGCACAGTATGCTGATTTAGGATGGTTGTGAGGAAATAACGGAAGAAGAGTAAAGTTGATGAGAGAGGGTGGAAGGTGAGATAAGAGCAGGGATCTTCCTAAACGTTGAATAAAACAACAAAACATAGAAAATTTCTCTCGAACTGTTCAGTGTCTCTGCGGCCCAAAATGATCCAAAATACAATAAACAATGGTCGTAGAAGGAAAGACTAAAAGACAAGTGGTGTGAAGGGAATCTATTACTTTTCAACTGAGGCAACAGTGGTATGTGTAATTATTTTGAGATCTAATATACCAGAACAGTAACGACACAAAAGTGAAGACAGAACAATCCAACACATTTAAAAGAAAGGAACTGCAGAAAGGGCATAGCTCAGACGAATAAAATACGAGCATTCATTGCAAAGTACATTGTTTAGATCTAAACTATTTGGATGGTTGAGCTTAAAGGATAGCTACCATACACAACGTACCAGAACAGTTTCTGTCCAGAATGGAAATAAAGATGGACTATTCCAATTCTCAAAAGATTTAATTAACTAATAATGTTGCAATCTATGTCTTCTGGCCCTGCGTTACTTTGATCCTTCCTCAGGCAACAACCCATTTAACTTCTTAGTTCCAAGAGCTGCAATAAGAACAGACATGTGGGTATTATTGGTGCGCAAAAAATGGTTGTGCCCAAGAACACCAATGTTCCACTGAATGCAAAACAAAAGTAGGAAGGAATGTACCTTCTTTGACTGCAATGTAAGGGCTTTGGTCAGATGCGCAACTTAAGTTCTAGCAATGGGCGAAATGCTTTTGAATCCCAAATCGCAAACATGCGGATGTGTGGTCATCTGAATCTTCTGATCCCACGATGTACAGTTCTGCCATTAGCTGAACATTGCAGAATGTTTTGAGCAACTCAACTCTCTCGTCATATGGCATCATCTGGAACTCGAGCGGTGGCATACGGATTAGAGCAAGAGCAGGTTGATGATTCAGAACAATTGTTGCAGTGTGATTTCCTGATTCGCATTCAGCCTGCAATTCGTAGTACAATCTAAACGTATACGTAGATTAGAGATGTGGTAGCAATGAATTGTTACTTAACAATAAGGAAAAGAACAGTAGTCGTAGTTTGGAAATACTCAGTGTCTTCAGGAAAAGTTTTGCAGGTCTCAGAACCAAGATGGAACTTAAGTATCTTCAATTTGCATCGATAGAGTATCTGTCATATGGATTGAATTAGGAAAAATGTCAAGTCCAGTTTGTGTGAGTAACTAATAACATTTATTTTGTTGGAAGGCCACCTGAGGATGCTTGATAATTGTAATATATACTTGATTAACAATCTACAGGTGCACAAAGAAGGTAAGGAAAGTCACCTCAGTTTCCATTTCTCCTAATGGAACTTTGGTCTTCAATTCCAGCAATGAAATTCTGGGAGGAATCTTGCGCCGAAGGTATCCAAGGCGCTCCTTCGAGCTGTAGTCAATGATGTCCACTGGCAATCTGTTATGAAAGAACCTAAAAGGTTTGTTGTGTTCAATTAGCTAAATGATAGAAGAAGATGCATATAATGGAAAGAAAGCTTCAAATAGTACAGCATACCTGTTCATTAAAAGATGTGTCGTTTCATTGTATGGGTGGACAATGAGACGGGTCCCAGGAGATGTCACGAAACAAAACGGCGGAATATGGGTGAATTCGTGGACATTTCGGGTGAGGCCTGTTGCTGTAATGATCAGAGGATAATGCACCTCGCTTCCATCAGCACTATGAATGAATTGTTTAATCCGCGTTCCGATGTAGCTCACAAGTCCTTTATTGCCACTATGAAGTTGGAAGACAACTAATGTGTGTTAATACAGACCAATTTGCATTATAACGTATAAAACATAAGCTGATTTCGAAGCATACCTCATGTCTTCAAGATAGATTTGAAACATAAATGTATCAGAATTGACCCTAAGTGGTTCTGTTATGTGCGTCACGCATCCTGTGATTTCTGAAACACGAATCTGGTTGAGTTATTTGGTTGCATGTGGTCTGTAAATATTATATTTAGGGGGAAAAAATATTCTGTGCATCAATTTAAAATGCAGGATGCTGTGTTCAGTTGGCTAAGCAGGAAGAAGAAATACCTGAGTAACAGAGTGGGAGACTTGCAGGAGAAACACTGTAATCACAAAGAACTTGATGGGCACAGTCATCTGGAAAATTCATGGTGCTGCGATATTCATGGATTCCTTCGAACGCACCTCTATTTGTGAAAGACAATCTCAAAGTGGAAGGTGCAATTCGACGTTCAGATTTAGCCGGTATCACAGTTGGGTTTATCATGGTGTAGAGACAACCAAGGTTCATGTCTGAACACATGTCAGGAGAACTTCCACATCGCACAACAGCTTCCATAAGCTGTCCCTATAGGAGTTACAATGTTGGAAAAATGTGTTCACTAAACATTTTATGTTTAAAGTATAAGCAAGAAGTAGGTTTGTTTTTTATAGACGTACCTCTTTGTCTAGCCAAAGCATCTGTATAGAGGTAGCAGATGTAGTTTCACAGGGGTCACATTCTGTCCAGATGTTCAGTAGGCGTGCCATGAGGAAAATGTTGTTGGTTCCCAGATGGAGTTCACGGAAGGTTGTGGATTGTTTCATGACATCTAAAACGAAACGAAAATGCATGACAACACATAACAGCATACGGAAATAAGGGTATTGTTCAGTAATGGGAGAATACCATGTGGGTCCGTTGGTAACATTTCGCTCTCGGTGGTTGCCAAAAACGGAACTCAGTGGGCAGGAATGTTTTGGGTGCAGGACGAACTTGCTTTCTATAGCTGCGGGAAGAAATATGATAACCAGAATAAATGGGAAAGCTAGCAGGAATAACAGTAAAAATGCACAGGCTATTGCACCCACAAAGAACATGTGTTGCTCGCTATTTGGAGACCTGTCCACATTTAGCGGCAAAACAACAAATAGTCTAGTTTAGAAGGACATTCGATTAATGCATATGTCCCTTTCCAAGTTGATTATTCAAAACCTCACCCGCACACTTTTAGAGCCCCCCGTTAAATCCAAAGATAGGTCAGCAGAACTTTGGCCGCCAAAGGGTACAGAAGAACGCCTAGCAAAAGGCTAAACACAGGGAATGAAATACGATTAAAAACAATATCGAACTCACAGTCAACGCGAAAGTGTGGGCAGATGCTGACGCTGGGGGACTGGCAGCGTTTCTCTGGGCGGGTTATGCTGAAGGTGGGGGACCAGCAGCGCTTCTCTGGCCGGTTGTATAATTTAGGTTTTTTTGTTACGAACAAAGGGCGAGCTGAACGACAGAAAGACAGGCAGTTTATTTTAGGGGACAAAGTGGAAGGTTTTGATGGAGAAAGCTATTGGGCCGGGCCAATCGGTTATGTCTGTTTTAAAAACTGCATCATGCATAATTGGTGGCCCGGATTGGTAAGTTGTGCATTTTTGTCGACCCAACTGGGGCGGAAGAATGTATCTAGAAATTATATCCATCATGGTTTAAATTGGCCCAGTTATAATGCTAGCGGGTGTTTTCGATAACCTATTCATAACTGGACTGATTACGCAAACTTGGCAAGTAATTAGGGTCTTGTTCCATCTTGTTTTTAAAGGTTGCTGGGCCAACACTGAGTACTCTCTGTCCAATGTTAAATCTCCTCTCACCCGTGTAAAAAGCAGTCACATATTTGCAGGCGTTAATAAAGTTCCTTAGGTTTGGAAAATGTACAGTTGCATAATTTGATTTTAGAGTGGACTGTCTTAATGATCAAATGGGTCCAAAGACTATAGAGCTAGTTTGGTGGTCAAACTCTCTATGTATCAATAGGTTGTCAAGTGATGTATTTGTTTTTTTTTTGTCTGCGAGCAAGCACATGATTTAGTCACATGGGTTCCGAGGTAGATTTGGCGATAGGAAGGAGCACGTACAAAATGGCGAGACTATATGTGTTCATTACAATGACATCAGAAGAGGTAACATCTTGGAGTCCTGGTGGCGAAAATACAGCAAAGGCCTTTTGCAAAGCAGATCTAAGGAAAGCAAAGACATTGAAGCGAAAAATATTGCACAAAACTAAATGCTAACCCTGAATCCTTATATTTAAGACGCTTAAAACCAATCCTGAACACCTGCAGCATGACGATGCCAAACTGCAACAACTTCAAAGCGTTCATGCCTATCCCTACAGCAAGGCAACATTTTGATCTCAAACGTATAAGTGCGGTAAAGGACAGGTTGGAGGAGATGCCGAACATCTGCGTCTTCAAGGTCCCATAGAGGAAATGTTTGTAGTAATGCAGAAGCTGCTTCATGACTAATCAAGAATGAAGTCTTAAATGTCTCGTCACAAACGTCGGCTGAGATATAAAAACTATTTATGGCTGTATGAGAAATCTGAATCAATTTGATGATTCTATCGGTCTAAGTATACTATTACTTTTATGTGCGTACCTTTTAATCCTGTCATCATGAGCAATGGATGCAGAGCAATTAGAACAGACATCATTTGGGAACAATTTATGTTTTTGTGGTGAGCATTGAGGGCACAACCAAATGAAGAATCCAGATTGGTGATTGATTTTCTGAATTGTCGCCAAGCACCTAAATGTTGCCTATAGATAAAGAACAAAGAAGGATTAGGGGTGTGTAATTTGAGTAGTATGTGAATCATGGTAAAAGGTAAGGAAAATACACTGTTGAACGGTTCAGTGTGCAGCGCATCATCCTCAGCCAACAGGAAAAGTAAGTCTGCTATCGAGTGGCATGGACCATGTCGTTGGACAGGTCTGACAATGTCATTGGCGCGCCATTTACTAATGTAGAAGATCGGCATATTCGAACTCGAATGTCTGCATTGAAACGAAAGGCGAACAATGTGTGGAAGATATGATGTAAAATAATACTGGGTTTTTGTAAAAGGATGCAAACCTGTAAAAGCTGGGCCTATGCATTCGTAAGGTCTGGTCAACGATGACCCTTGTACTGCATGTATTCTTGTACAAAATTTTCCCTGACTCCAAAAGAATGAAGAACTGAGGAACAGACAAAGCAGCGGTATGTAGTGTTGGCACAAAGCTTACCATCTAAACAGTGGCCGACCATAGAAGTCATAGTTGCAATGACAGGGCCGTTTCGCTCTTGGCTAACAACCAATGGCTCAAGCGTATGCATGATCAAGTGGTCGACAATTTGGGTTAAAACCTGTCTATTGCTGCAGGTAAAAGCAAAGAAGCACATATAAGCAGCACACATCATTCGGGGAGCAAAAAACTCATGAAGACTGAATACATGCCAATTATCTTCTAGGAGAATGAGCTGGTGCATCGACATTACATCGCCTGGTGTATCCATGTAGGGTTTGGAGATGGCGACTATGCGGCCCATTATGTCTGGGTAATAATAGTGAATCACTGAAGGTTTACGGGAAGAACACGACACAAAACAAATGAATGGTATATTTATATGGCGACTGGATAACCTGATCTCTCCTGTTTGGCAAGCGCACGCATGTATAAGTCTAAGAAAGGGACTGGTTCTGCCATGTCGGTTGGGTGGTAATCGGACGGTGGGGGTTCAGGAACAGACCGGAAGCTACTGTTGTTTGTAAAACGAAGTTCGGAATTATGTGAACAACAACGGCCCATCATTCTTGCAGGGGTAACGAAGAAGGAAGATATCATGTAAATTCTGCCCGGGCTAAAAACTGGCTGACCCAATTGGGGTGCGACAGGATCCGACGTCGCAACAATCAATATTCCCTGGGATGTGTTATAATGTAGAAATCAGGCACTGTAAGGACAAATAGATTCCGATAGATATAAATAGAAGTGCAAATGGAATACCTGCTTATCGAGTAGAAGATGATGATCTCTATCATGGCCCGACAGCGGCTCCTGCCATGTATGCAGATGTCGAAGCTGAAGCAGTTCGTCCGTGTAGCCAATGTCAAGCTGATTGATCTGTATTGTTTCGCCCATGACTGGAAGCTCTGTTCGCTGCGGCGGCCGATTCTTTGCGAAAGGAAGATTAAAGACAGAGAATACCCTAGAGAAGGTAAGAGCAAACCGTACCGGGCCCCTTTAAACAAGTGGGCCTGACATGACAAAGTGAGCCAGATGTAATTACATGCATAGGATGTGTTGCATAGGCCCGCGTCGACGGTTTCTATATTTGATTAGGTCAGCTCGACTGAACTGCTATGTAAAACAACACATAAAAGAAGAGCCCTCTCTGCGTCACCACTTTGTGTTACTTTTTTGGAGACCCATTATAATCAAGCTGCACTCTGGCAGACATCTAAAACGGTTTGAGTTAGGACGAACAATACTGGAAGGTACTGCACGCAGATGTAGTGTACACGCTTGATTATGGAAAGGCACGGTCTTAGGAAAAAATAGATCGTCTAACAATACAAAATAGAGGGGAGAATTTGCCTGGGTGGCACTAAACCACATTTATACAAAGAGGGTTCCAGATCGTCGCAACAGAGATATGGTTGGTGACATGGAACGCTCTAGCAATCCGTAGTTCTAGAGTAAAGTACTTGCCTTCAACATCTTGAACAATAGTTTCTTTCTCAGGAAATTGTAGCACACTAAACTCATCGACCGGCAATCTGAGCAGTTGAACCATTGCATCGTGATCGAATTTAATTATTTCTGTCCTGACCAGATCACTACACGACACAAATGCATCGTACCTGTTTGACCATGAGGACACTTGTCAACATTTGAAAGAAAAGAACATTTGGAAGAGACGTATATGTCTGACCTTAGAGAACCGTGTTCATTCTTAACAAAGCATTGGTCCAAAGTAACACCAACAATTTTTGCCAAACACCAGTAGCGCGCCTGCACAAAAGCAAAAGGTTGTAAATATGGACCTGAGAGCACGTAAGCGTGGCTATACTACATCTACCTCAAAATTGAGTGTATCAGCCGCAAGCAGTCGAATCATTTTGGTGAGTGTGATTTCAGTCGGCAGAGGGTGCCTGAAAGTTTTGTAATTGGGAACCGCTGCCTCCTGAAGGACTGTAATTGGCTGTGGTCATGTAAAAAACTGTGGCGCAAAGAATTAGTGCGCCTTTGTGTCTATACCGAAACAACAAAATTTGAGATAAACAGGTAAGGCACAGCTAACCTGTTCATCAATGTCTTGTGACGATGTGAATACGAACCATGAATTGTACGGGTTGCCTTTGTGCTGGTTAAAACCAATTGATCTACACAGGTAAATTGTACTTCAGCACAGATTTGTGTAAAAGGCATAACCACAAATAGAGAAATTAAGAGGCGCACATCTCGGTTCAGGCTCAGCAACAAAAATGCTCGTGAAGGTCGCGACCACCGGATGTTTGAGTTCAGCGGCTTCAGCCCAATAGTAGAAATCATCGTAGGGAGCAGTGTAATTGATCACAACAGTCTGCTTCCTGATAGAATGCAGAGAGTGTTAATGTAGTCCTCACAAGTTCGGATGTAAAAGGAAGGACTATAAACACTAACCTGGTGTTTTCTATTTGAATCATCATAAAGGTAGTGCTATCACCATTGTATACTGGTTCTGATATCGCTAAAACACGACCTGTGAGATCTGGCAACGTTCAAGGACCCTAGCATCAGATCAAGTTTTGGAGGAAAAATTCATCACGAGGCAAACCTTACCAGGCCTTCTCTCTGCCTGATCGACGTTAGTCCTACCTCAGCATCTCTACAAGGTAATCTTTAAAACCCTACCTCGGCAAAAACTCCCCTTTCCTCTCATCAAGAACTTCTACCACTTTTTGCCAGACATTTATCAATTACATTCGTTTGCTGGCCTTCAAATTAGGTTTCTCCAGACCTAATACAATCTTATAATCCAGAACATTTTGTTTTTTTGTAGTTCGATACTCTAAGGAAACTTTGTATGGTTGTAGTGACACATTCATGTATTGGGTTGCTATTGTTTGTGCACATTCGGGTTTACATATTTAGTTGATTCGTTTTACAGCTCTAACATTTGTTGATAGAGTTGCTAATTGTGCTACTAATTTTTATTATAGATTCTTTTCCATGGGAGACTTTGTTTCAAATTTGCGATATGAAGTTGCCGTAAGAATTTGGGACCATATAGAAACGGATGATCTGGTCCCTATGCAATTGGACGTTGCTAATCAGGTGAATAAGATAACAGATATTTTATCTAGCCAGAAGCTATATTTTCTCTAAATAATTTGTATCTAATGGGGTCTTGTTTTGGACTCCTTTTGTTTTGTCTTGTACCAGGGCAAGTCATACATTTTGAATGGGTGGGTCAAAGAAGTGAGGAGATCTTGGAATGCCGACTCCGGCATATACATGCTGCACGTGACAATTGAAGATTTTACCACCGGTATTGAGCTCGTATGTCCATCAACTTACTTACGGCGAGTTATGTCTGCTGCTGTTGGTCCTGATGAGATGGAAGATATGGAGTACATTCAACTACTCAACAGGATTGGTGAGGGCCCATATAGTGCTTTGCTGACATTCGGACCTTGGAACAACGTGGAGAATCGTCTTAATGTCTTTTTGGTTAAGTTGTTCCCGATTTTAGACTAAGTAGCGTAGGGTATTATTAGGCTAATCGGATTAATGTTAGTAATGGTCGACCTCACTTTAGTTTCGAATTATCTAACCGCGTAGTGAATATGTGGGCGCACTTTTTTTGAAAGGTTATTATCCTTTTGCGGTGGTCCTTCATGTGACCATATTTTGAGGATCATATAATTGTGTTCTTTGTTAACTGTCACATTCCTTGCTATTTAGTAAATTCCTTGTAAATTAGTGTATTCTAGAGTTTAGAGTTGGAATGCACTGGCAGAGCATTTAGGACCTTGGAACAATGTGGAGATCGTCTTAATGTCTTTTTGGTTAAGCTGTTTCCGATTTTAGGCTAAGTAGCGTAGGGTATTATTAGTATAATCGGATTAATGTTACTAATGGTTGACCTAACTCTAGGTTCGAATTATCTAACCGCGTAATGAATATGTGGATGAACATTTGGTTTAAAAGTTATTATCCTTTTTGCGGTGGTCCTTCATGTGACCATATTCTGAAGAGCATATAATTGTGTTCTGTTGACTGTCACCTTCCTTGCTATTTAGTAAATTTCTTGTAATTATTTGATTCTAAAGTTTAGAGTTGGAATGCACTGGCAGAGCATTTAGGAAGCCGCCCAAACAAAAGGGGAAACCCCCCACAGGGCCAATTTAGTTAGATGCATTTGGAATGTATTAGCCCGGCTGTGTGTAGTTATTTGGCATGGGTTTTGGAAACAACTCTGGGCCGATTACTTCATGAGCCACATAAGAAATAAGGCCATCTGTCCAGCTAAAATATAGCATGCGCGGCAGCTGAATATGGTTTCCGTCAGATTCCGATGGAAGCATTTACCCAGCAGTCTTTGGGCCAACTACGTTAAGGGAGAAGAGTTTGGGCCGGATACGTCGACATTTTTGAGTTTGGGCCGGATACTTCAGGGGCAACAGTCCGGCCCGGCTATCTAATGAACTGTCCCGGTCCACCGGTAGAATGTGTTGGAGGTGAATCGCAAAAGTTTTATTAAACGTGATTTGCCTAAAGTACCCTTCCGACAAACCCTCTGCGAACTGGAAGTTTGAATCCCTGGAAGCGAAACACTTGTTTTACCTTTATATATCTTATAGATAGATGGCACAATCCAAAAACGAACAGCAACATGGGGTTCTTTGGTTCGAGATATCCGCACCAGACCTGTGAAATACAAAGGCAGCAACGAATATGAACGTTAGAAGATACATTTCTGTTCCAGGAGAATGCTGAGCAACCAAACCACAAACGATTCGATGTACCAGATTGAAAGGACTACCTCTAGTTAGGAAGATGGGGTCTGAAGGTCAACGAATGCCTCCTGGTAAACAATATTTCGGGTACAGTTGGAAGGCACGCCATCTTCATTCAGAATAAGGAACCTAAGTCCATCTGGTGTTCTAACTCTAGAAACAGCGACATAAAGTTGGCCATGGCTGAACACTGGCTTCGGCAGATACACACCAACATTTTGCAATGTCTGGCCCTGGCTTTTGTTGATTGTCATGGCATAGCACAATCGTACTGGAAACTGCCGGCGCTTAAGAACAAATGGCCAACGATAATCATTGACACTAAGAACAATTCTCGGAATTGCCACAGTCTTACCATTGAATGTACCCCCCATTATCATCCCTTTTATCACATAATGGCCCAAATAGAGCACCATTAAGCGTGTACCATTACAAAGACCAATGGATGGGTTTAGATTCCTCAACAGCATAATTGGAGCAAATACCTTGAGATCAATCTGATGTTCAGGGCAGCCATTGAAGGACAGGGAATTAAGGAATTCAGTGGGATATTCAGCTTCGAGTCGGTCTGGATCACTTGCATCTGTATGAAGACTGTCACCACTAAAATATGTGCGAGGCATTCCCGGAATAAGAGCTAACATATGAGAATTGATCTCTGTGACATTTGCATTTGTCGGTGTGATAATGGATCTTTCAGTCAGATACGATACATTATGGAACCGTTGAGCAAAGTCAGGATAGACTGTAGACGTAATTGTATGGATGGGATTTCCTGAAGAAGGAAGCAGTAATGACTCCGGAATCTCTATCCAATCAGTAGATTGGTTAGGAGGAAATGATTTCCCTGGCACATTTCCATTTCCCACAGCAAGAGTCCATTCGGTAAAGGGCATGCCACCAAAAGTTGACCTTTGACTCTCCCGGGAAGCAACCACACGCATATTTTCAGTTAAGTGCAACACAGTGCAATGTTGCCACAAAAAGGAACAGGTTAGAGATGAATCAATACTCTCTTCTCTGCCAGCATCAGCTACTATTGGAAGCGTTTGACGGAAATCGCCTCCAAGAAGAACAACTTTGCCACCAAACGGTTTATAGTGTGGACCACCAAACGGAACATCCATAATATCACAAAAAGCTCTGTTTACTGCCTCAAAAGACAATCTGTGAACCATTGGGGCTTCATCCCATATTATAAGCGATGCATTAATGATCAATTGAGCCAATGGCGTACCTTTCTTGATATTACATGAAGAACCATGGTCGATTTCCAGTGGTATTTTAAACCGAGAGTGAGCTGTACTTGCATCAGGAAGTAATGTTGCTGCAATTCCTGAAGAAGCAACAACCAAAACTATTTTTCCAGCTTCTTTAAGTTGCGCAAGAATAGTTCTGTAGAGGAAAGTCTTGCCTGTTCCTCCATGACCATACAGAAAGTAGAATGTAGGCGAGTCTTCTGTTGGAGACATAACAGATTCCATTACACAATTGAAAGCTTCAAGTTGCTTTCTGTTAAGATCACCAACCACAGGAGGTGGGGAATCCACAGCAGCTAAAGTACCAGGATGTGAATCAGTTCCAAACTGAAGCAAGGGATCAGTTTGTGGGTGATCATCTGTTGGCAAGGGAAGGTTAAAATGAGATAACGTGGCTGAATAAGCATTTAACATGTGCTGCAATTCCCACAACAATTTATTTTTGGGCAATTCAGGTGGTATGAGGTTGTTGTTGAAGCAAACGTCTCGTTGGCACCTATATGTGATGTCTTCGCAAAGTAATTCCCATGTCTGATTGAAAAGCTGCAGTGGGTTTGATAGTTCACAGAACATCAGCATGGACACAAAGAGGTATCGTAACAAGCGGCACATGCCCCATTGGCTGACTTCTTTAATCACAAGTAACCATTCATCATCATTAGACAAAAGACCAAGGCGCTGGCACGCATCTTGATATGTTCTACATGGGAAGCCATGGACTGTCCGAAGAGCTGCATAACTAACTGACCCACGAACTTTGGTAAGAAGTTGCCTGAGATAAAATGTATCACCACAACCTGGATGGATATAGACAATTCTTCCAATTGAGAACCCTCTTTTCCGCGGAGCCCATTTTTTTGTTTTCACATTCCATATATAACGATTCGGAGTCTCGGCATAAAGTAGGTCCCTTGCAGTTGGATCTCGTTGGTTAAGGTTAAACCACTGTGTCAATGTTGTTTCTGAAACAGAATCGCGGGCAAGTATTCGAGACAGCCGTTGTTTCTTCCTATAAGGAACATAATGTCTCCCTTCAAGATGAACGCACAAGCGCTGAACCGGCGGCGTTCGTTCATGAACAGGAAATTCAAAGATCCGCCACGCTGCCTCATATGAAGACAGACTTCTACAATCAAGAAACTGTTTAATTTCGTCCAATGGAGGGATATGGTTTGGGGTAGCAGAATCAGATACAGACAACCAGGAGTTTCAGCAAGAACCATGGATCTATCAGGCCCTTTTGTAATGTACTTAAACAAATATTTAATCAACCGGCCTTGATGACAGACCTCGACATTGATATGAGCTTGAAACAGCACAAGTAAATTCCGATTATATGGAACGATAAACCGATTGTCTAGTATAGATGTACCTTTCACTGCTGTTATACCTGTATCGCGACGGCGATAGACTGTATAGCCAAACTGGTCCGTTGTAGTTTCTGAATTAAACGGTTTTGGAAAATACTTTGAACACGATCCTTCTTTCATGCAAACATTGGTCGGATTATCTTGACCACACGGACCATGCAGCATGAACTTTGTCACAGCATCATACCCAATTGGATCTAGTAATGGATCTGGCAGTTCAGCACTAACAGTTGCATCAATATCAGAAGCTTGTCGTAGCTTATTCTTTGCATCCAACCATAACAGTATATGAACATGGGGCAAACCCCTTTTCTGGAATTCGACGGTTTTGATACCTGGAATTATAAGGCAATGGAATGTGTCATTTATGTTAGAGCACAAAACGTGAGGTAACTGAGGAAGTTAGAGTGACAGGAATAGGAGAATTGATAACAGGCAATTGTAAAAGGAAGTAAGACATAAGGCAACCGAACAGACCTGCCACTGTTTGACCAAAGAAATGGCCTCGTGTTAATTCATCTTCCAGTGCATTCAGTTTCATGCGAAAGACCCTAGCAACAATCTCTGGTTTGAGTTCGCTGCGTGCACCACAGACAGCGCGAAAAGACTCTGTTATTTCTGGCCACTGGGAGTTGCACGTAAAGGTTATGAATAGGTCGGGGCTGCCATGATGGTGGACAACAGCCATTGCATCTAAGTACAGTTGCTTCATGTACCTAGGACTTCCAGTATGCGATGATGGCAGAACAACATGGCCAACAGCATCTCCTGTAACATCACCTCTGTTGAAAGCATCTGTAAGGCCATAGTATAGTTCAGAACGGAGGTTTTCTTGATGCGATCGTAAATAATAGAGTCGGTTTTGTTCAATTGTGGAATATGCATCAACCACGTAATGTTGAAGTGCCTTCCCACCTCGCATCAATGTCTGACCTTCGTCGTCTCTGTGCTGAAGCCGGTAAGCATAGTACTCTCTCTGAGTCACATGTTTCCTTTTCAATGTTTTGGGAGTATGAACAGGGTCATACGGTATGGTTACATGGAATCCATCTTCTCCGTATGGGAAAAGAACCGGAAAATGCAAAGCATCAAACTTCGGGTGTACACTTGTGATCCTCTTCAAGCCCTCTGACCGATGATCGATAATGATGTCTCGTTCTTCCTTATCAGGCAAGAAATCACCAGGAATGAGTCCAGCCAATTCTGAACCAGTTGGAAGTTCATATTGTCGAGATGTTGTGTCCCTTGCACCAACAATACGCAGTCTTAAATTGATTGATGCTGGATCATTCAATTCAGATCGAATTCGTCTAAAAGACTTAACTAATTCATTTGTCACGTCAAACAGCTTCATTAAACCAGAAACAATATCAGGACGCAGGGACCGCTCAGCAGAAGAGAAATTGGAGAGTCGATCTGCTAATTCGGTCTGCGGGTCAAAGACGTATAGCTGAGAATATTTAGGTCTCTGACCTGCAGCAGGAAGCAGAGATCCCATTCGATGATAATTTTCTCCGCAGATCACAAATGAATAAGGTCCTCGTGATCGTGTAACTCTCGGATCAAGGCGTGCTCCAAAAGATGTGAAAGAGAACGCAGCATTATAGGAGCGTATATGTTCCCTGAAGTGCGCTGCCATAGGACCGCCATTAACACCCAAGAGGTCTTCAAGGTACTGAGGAGTTTCCTGTAGGAATGGGAGGCGTACTCGACCCTTTTGACAACAAAGCGTGAAAACAGGAGCAAGAGATGCATGCCTGTTCAGCCGCTCTTCATACCAGAACCGTGCACCACAGTACTGGCATTCACAGTCAGGGAAACCATGATCGATAATCCGACTGAATCTTGCTTGTTGTGAAGGTGGTAGAGGTACATCAGCCAATGAACAATGACCATCCAACGCAACAGGAGGATGAGTTTGCGAGCTGGCTGTTAAGTCTTCAGGAGTTCTTAAGTCAAGTTCGGATGCGTCAAGTTCACCTTCTGAGTCAAGCAGTGGGTGCAAGCGTCCCCGTCTATCAAAGTTGCACACACGACGCCTCAGAGAACTTCTCGAAGGAGGTGTGGTAGGTACAAATTCAGTGGAAAGACCAATATGACGACGCTTCCTATTCGCTGAACGACCGGGTAGTAGGAGTTCAGCCTGTCTAGGAGTGGCCTAAGATCACACACTGACGTTAGGAAAAAAACAGGACCTGGAAAGTATAGCACAAGCGTAGCATGATATAGGAACACAATGGTAAATGTAGTAAGATAAAAGTAATAATTTGGCCAAACTAACCATGCCACGCATTCTGAACGGGTACAGTGGAATACAAACACTGGCAGATTTGCAGAGGAAGGCAGATACCAGGTAATAGTATAGCAGATGTAGCAGAGAATTTAATTCAATGGCCAACAGCAAAGACAGAATGAGCAAAAAGAAGCAGTAATGGGAAAGCAGTTATGGAAGAAGGCAGTCTACAGGTAAACGGTGTTTCCAGGGGGAAAGATCCTTCTCAAGAAAAAGTATAATAATACAACATGCACCATAGCAGGCTAGTCTAGAGAAGTGAGAAGTAATAAAGCCATCATTAGTGAACAGAGTAGTCAGAACAATAAATGCATGATGGCAATTAATAGAAGAGGAATAAGTTTATAATTTGGGTCTATGGAAGCTAGTAAACAAAGTCATAGTATTAGTGGACAATCTAAATATCTAGTTTCTGTGTGGCTGGTAGACACCATCTAAATACCCTGCAAGCGGAAAGGGTGTGCACAATGTGGTCCTCAAAGTGGCCATTTACAACAGACAATGGCCACCTGCGAATAAAGAGCAAAACAACTGGCTAACGAAGTAGATACAGGTGCGATGCGAATGCGGGTTAAACGGCAAAATTCCGCCCAACAAATGATGATACAAAGTAAACCAGTTCCTTAGCACAAACTAAAGATCAGTTGCAGAGTGGCGCGATACTATGCCACTTAAAGAAGGGCATGGCAAAATGTTGCTTTACGGTAACGACATAGAGCTGGTTAGAAAGCAGGTACGCAAGGGGTAATCTGGACAAAGAGGTAACTAATACAAGTAAAATGTCACAGCAGACCAGATTGGTAAAAGTGGTGCCAGTAATGGAACACCACAAGTTTGGCAAGGGCTGCAAATGTAGATACAAAAGGCAAAAGTACATAGTGCACTACTCACTAAAGAGTGTTTCCCTTTAAAAGTGACACAAAAGAAAGGGAGGGACAGCACTGCACAAACATGTTACATTAGCACGCATGATGCGAAGCATGGTCAATCAGCAAACAGTTGCTTCTTAGCAGGTTCCTTAGCAGACGACTTTGGAGTTTTTGGCTTCCTCTTAGAGGCATCCACAGATGCTTCAATGGCCTTTGCAGACGGTGTCCTAATTCGCTTTGCCCTCCCAGGATTAGTTTTCCCCACTGGAAGTAGGCGGAACTTCTTGGCCAGCAAGAAGAGGAGAAGGCAAAGTAGAGGTCAACGGTAGGAACAGGAGAAGTCGAAGAGTTTTCAATAGCCTGTTCTTGCAGTGGAAGTTCAACGTCCAAGTCTTGCAGTTCCAAAGGGACAACAGGTTCGTCTTCATCAGAAGAAACAACCAAGCGACGGCGACGTACAGGTGCAGGATTTATAGACACAGGTTGCCTAGAAAAGGAGACAAAGGAAGTAGGTCTGTAAAACACACATCTATATGAAAGAAACATGCACATTCCTATGCAATGCGGGAGCAACTTGCAAAGCACGAATAAGATAATGACTAACAACAAAGAACAAACTGCACAAGGAATCTCCCTAAAGTAAAGACGATTATTACTTCAACTGTGGGAAAATAATTGATTTGAAGCTGACCAAGTAAGCAGAAGGCACAACTATTTGTTTATTTTGTTCTGTATAAACAAAAAAGGTAGAACATTCGTAGATAATTAGTATGGCCACTGAAAGGTAACATTGTATGTCTGCACATTGAGAACACGTGTAAGTTAGCGAAGGGCGAAGAAAGGGATACAAAAGGCCATCCATCGGCTATTGTATTTTATGGTAACGACTTAAAACCATGTATAAAAGCAGAAGACCAACTTTAATTGTAAAGCATTATTTGCAAATTTTTTGCGTCAAAAATAAGTATTCTGTGCAGACTGGAAACCTTTTTTGATCAGGTTTAGAAAAGCACCAAAAGCATGCAAACTGGAATCCTAGGGAGCAGACAACACTGGCAAGCAAAGAATTAGAACGACACATACTGTGACAAAGGCTGAATTGTTGTTGTCTGCAAATTGACACCGAGGGCATTAAGATTTCCAGAGTCAGGATTCGCCGATTCGGTTGGCAAAGGATGTCCAACAGGGATCTGAAGGGACGATATCGGAACATCGGTTTCTTCAAGAGTAACTGCAGGACGACGCGCAGCACCTGCACCTCCAGTTTTCCTGCAAAAGTCCAACAAAGTTGTATAAGGTAAGGACAGTAAATCGAAGTACAATGCAGGATACTATGATAAGTAAAAGAATTCCAAGAGGCAATAGTGGCGTATGCACAGTTAACAACCAAATAAGTGGTAAACGAAATAACAATGGGGAATGGGTAGGAAGCAGGCCACATGTAAAACGAAGGGTGCACAAAAACCAAGTAAATTGCCAGTATGCAAACAGAAGCAAGTTAAACAGGAAATTAAGACCTAATGTAGGATGTGTAAATTTGGTACAAGAAACATAGCAAGTAATAAAGGGCAAAGATACTTCTTCTTAGCAGATGGTTTCTTCGGTTTCGCTTTCTGCGAACTAATGTTCTTGTTCTGCACAGTAGCTTCTGTAGTGTCCGAAGCAAGTTCCCTGATACAGAGATGCTCAGCAAGGAAAGAAAGAGACACGTAAAGCTAGTAAGTAAGTTAACAGGAGGAAAGGTACTGTGGGGATCGCTGTGTTGCAGTTTCTGGGGGCACTTCCTCACTTCTAGGGCTAAGAAGCAGTTAAAACGGGTGTGCAAGAGTCATTGACAAATATTAGCAGGCGTAAAGGCGAACGATTGAGGTAACACAGGAAAAGGCAAGAAACTGACCGCGCATAGGAAACAATCTCAGTACGACCAAGTTCAGGAGAAGTAGCTACAGAACTGTTGTTGAAAAGAAACATGTAAGGAAACGACATCAGAACGTGTATAAGCAGACTAAGCTAGCAAAGCAGACAACAAACAGACAACCTTCCCAATGCAGCAGATGAGGGCGAGGATACAGCAGCGATGCGCCTACTGGAAATTGATGGTAAACAACGCATGGAAAAGAAATATCAACACATAGGGAAAGAGTACGACAGCGTCCAAAGAAGCGCTTGTTAATTTTGTAAAGCAAAGTGGATTGTAAAAACAACCTGCTATAGGGGCGACGTGGAGGAGTAGAAAATGCAAGCTGAGAACTCCCACTGCAAATTTAAGAAGGAACCCGAGTTAAAGACAAGCAACAACCAGAGAAAAGAGGACATGTAAAATTGAAGCATAACCTTGGTGAAGCAACAGAAGAACCATGCTCTACCGAAGCGTTCTGCATTGTTGGAACAACATATGGAGAAGTAAGAGGCATCAAGTGAGGACTGCAACGGAAAGCAGTAATTAGTAATGAACAAAAGGGAACTGCACCACAAACTGAAGAACATTAAAACAACCTGTTAGGAGGTGGTGTATGGGGCATAGCATTTCTTGCCCGGCGACCAAGAGTTGGTGAGCAGGAATTTGGCTGTTCTTGCTCATTGACAGCAAGGACCGTGAATTCTGGCGGGCCACGAGCCCCATATTCCGGTTTTGGAAGCTGGACGTCAAAAGTAAAGTCTCGCCCTTCAAGAGCCAGAAGTTCTTGTGGAAGAACATTGCGTTGGTAAGGAAACCTAGTAGAGAGATCGTTAGCAGTCAAGCCCACAAGAAGGTCAGCGGCCCTACCCAGCAGAACAAAAGCTGCTGATCCAGTGTTGTCATCAACTGTTACCCGAAGTTTGTAACTGCAAAAAACGTGTACAGGAGCATCTGAGGACACGAGAAAAGGTAAAAGGTATGGGGGCAAGAATGAAGAAAGGAATTACAAGTTCTGTGTTTGTTGAGGCACCAAACGACGGTGGTCATCACACCATTTGTCAACACCATCATAATCTATGGCTGCTTTGGAACAAAGCGCACAACCCAAGTAGTACCACTGCATAGAAGAATCAACCGAAACAATCCGACCAGAGCAATGGTAACGCGTAGACTAAAAAAAAGTAAACGAAAGAAATGATTAGACGGACAAACAAATGAAGTGAAAGGAACAGAAGCAGGTAAGCTGGAGAGCAAAATGGGAAAAAGCATACATCGGCAACAGGTGGAAAACACAAGGCAAGTAGTTGTGACACAGTCTTCGTACATTCAGCTTCGAAGGCCGCTGCCTCATTAGGAGTTGCAAACCTCGGAGGGTAATATTGACATGTATTAGTGCTGGCAAAGAACCTAACGAAAGCGAAAGCAAGGAACACAACAAATTAGCAGTAACCAAAAATACAGCTGATGATGCAAAGGGAAAAACAAATATGAGGAGGATAAGAAAAGACATACACAGATTGGACCAGGTGAGCCATTTCAGAAACAGGGTTGAGAACACAACGTGTGCCTGGAGTACTGGTAAGAGAGTAACCTCCTACAAGAGGGGTAAAGGTAATAAGGAAAAGAGGAAGGGAAATGAAAGGGAGAATAGTGCGGCGGTAAGGTACATGCAGACCTTTCGTAGCGCCAGTGACTCGAAGTGAGCAAACAGCAAGCATAACTGGCCCAGAACGACCAAGGACAGCCAGTTCCTGACCATTGAGATTCCGAGCTATATCACTCCACAGACTGATATCAAGAAACATGTGACTGGGCAAAAAAGCAACGAAAGTAAGTAACAAATGTATTACAGTCGATAAAGCAGTGGTGTGCATCTGTAACATACTTTTCATTCTGAAGCACCAAATCACTCCGCACAGTGGTACCGAATGAAGTTACAGTGCTAGAAACGCCTGTTATGCTAACAACAGCGCCAACGACATCTGACAGAGGCACAAGCAAGAGAAGAAAGGAAAGGATGGTAAGCAGTACACTGCAGAACGGACAGCAAGAGACGTAAAGAATACAGTACAAGACCTGTTAGATAAACCGATGAACGTATGCGGGAATGAAGCGAGCTGAACGGGGTAAATTCGAACGCATCCGGCCAGAATGAAGGTGACGAACGGGTCACGTCTTCGAACTGTGTAGCGGCAGAGAGGATGATGGTCAACTTATGAGAGCAAGAACGATACGAAGGGGCCGGTGGCTTGACGCGAAAATTGCTCACGAAGTAAACGCTACCCAACTGCAGAAGCGGAGAGAAATGGCGCGTGAGTTCCGAAGGAGCCGTGCCCTGAATCAAAGTACCCTGGCCAGAAAAGAAACGAACATCAGAGGGCTGTAAAAAGAAGGGAGGCGCAAGATTACGTGGCAAAATAAAAAGGAAAGCAGCGCTGACCTCCTCATCATTCCAAAGAGTGCAGTAGTTGAAGATTAATGTAGGATTCTTGAGGCCATAAGACCCCCACGCATTTAGGAGGCGCAGCTTCAGAAGAGTCTGAGGGCCATCGGAGTCGCTGAGGTCAAGAAGCAATTTATGGGTCACCATGGAAGAGCAATAGAAGAAAGCAAGCGAGCAAGCAAGCTAGAAGAGGAAAAGTCTGTAAGAAGCACAAATGAAAGGTAGCAAAGCAAAACAAGACTTTTGTGGGGAAAGGAACAGATGAGGAAGCGCCAGACCTGTCATTTCAAGGGGAAAGGTGAGGAGTTCCGAAAACCGATAAGTTGCAGAGAGAAGAGAAGTCGCTGGCAAAGCAACCCAGGCTAAAAGCAGAGAGGAAAGAGAGAGGTAAGCAATGATTACAGACGAGAACGCAGTAAAAATGTGGCAAAGAAAAACAGTGTTAAGACGTGACTCTACCAAACAGTAAAGTTGTAACTTGTTCTTTTAAAGAGATAATTTTTATTGGCTTTTGAAACCACAACTACATAGAAGACGAGTTACTAGTCAATTATATGGATGGATGGACGGAAGTCGGAACATAAATAACTCAATAGTGTATCCTTTCATTCGGCGGTTCTGCGTTAATCACCCACGAACACTAGTTTACTTCTCGATGAATTGAACGCTAAATCAATCATGTGATTAAAATAAGGAAATGGGTCCAAATCAATAGGTTTTGTCAGTCACGTTGATATGAATCACCCTTCAACTTCCACAATCTGAATGCAATCAGCTCACTATGTCTATGTAATGGTTGATTGATCCCCTGCTCTGGCTCTGTTGCTGTATATAAAAGCAGAGCATGTCCGCCTAAGAGAAGTCACAAATCCTCTCTTCTATTTCATCATATACCTCACTAATTAGAAGCTCCCAAGCATTCCCCAAATGGCGGTCCTCAATAACAAGTTGTTCTTCCTAGCTTCCATCTTCATTCTAGGAGCTCTGGCTTCTCAATCCATGGCACGCTACGCTCCTCATGAGGCCGCCATGCGCCTTAGGCACGAGCAATGGATGGCTCGTTACGGGCGAGTTTACGGGAGTGCCAACGAGAAGGAGGCACGTTACCAGATATTCAAGGACAATGCAGCTCTGGTCGACTCGTTCAATGCCGCAGGGGACAAGCCTTACAAGCTAGGTACCAACCAGTTTGCGGATCTGACGAACGAGGAGTTCAGAACAACTAGAAACAGGTTCAAGGGCCACATGTGCTCCGCGCAACAAGGACCGTTTAGGTACGAGAATGTGACTGCAGTGCCAACCACCATGGACTGGAGGAAGAAGGGAGCCGTCACTCCAATCAAAGACCAAGGCCAATGCGGAAGCTGCTGGGCATTTTCTGCTGTTGGGGCCATGGAAGGAATCACTCAGCTCAGTACCGGCAAATTGGTATCCCTTTCGGAGCAAGAATTGGTTGATTGTGACACCAAGGGAGAAGACCAGGGTTGCAGCGGCGGATTGATGGATGATGCCTTCAAATTCATCATCGCCAACAAGGGTTTGACCACCGAGGCCAATTACCCATACAGTGCTGCCGATGGATCCTGCAGTGCTAGCAAAGAAGGCAACCATGCAGCTACAATCAAAGGGTATGAAGATGTGCCAGCCAACAGCGAATCCGCATTGCTGAAGGCGGTAGCTAGTCAACCGATTTCTGTGGCGATCGATGCGGGGGATTCCTCGTTCCAGCTCTACGAGAGCGGGATCTTCACCGGAGAATGTGGCACTGAATTGGACCATGGAGTGACCGCTGTCGGCTATGGTGAGAGCGGCGGGATGAAGTACTGGCTCATCAAGAACTCATGGGGAGCTCAATGGGGAGAAGAAGGATATATCCGAATGCAAAGAGATATTCCTGCGAAGGAAGGCATATGTGGAATTGCAATGCAAGCTTCTTACCCTACTGCCTAAAACCAAAGCTTTCTACTCAGCATGCTCTACTTGATGCATATATTTATGCTTGTGAGATAGCTTTGTGAAGTCCTTTTATGTAACTATGTATTATGTATTATGTACTTGTTGATGTTGTTGTTTATTGATGTCTCCTAAAAATCAAAGGGTATGGCTTCTATGTCTATACCTTCCTTCATTGTACTTTATTTTGTAAATCTATATGTATAGTAATCAAGATGTGTTCCTTTCGTTGGATTGTTTGTGTCTCTTTATTTTTGCATTTTTTATGGTCCTTTTTAAGGTATTTTTTTACCGTATGATATATAGTTGCAACTTGCATGTCTATGGCAATTGGCAAGTTGGGACAGGATGAAGCACTTAATGTTAATGGACTTCGTCGCTAAAATATGTTGGAGCCTAGTTATGACGAGAGACTTGTTTGTTGTTTTTATTTGTACTTTTGTGTTCATGGCTTTAGCTTAGGCTAATGAAAGCAACATTCACCTTCTTAAAAAAAAATCAATTTTTTTAGTGATAGGGTCCTAAATTATTTAAGTAACAATTTTTTCGAATACAAGCATTAACTAGAAGTAATTGTTTGCTGTGGAAAACTAGAACAAATTGAATTGATATGATTTCGTGAAAATATAATAATAAATTTGAACAGTCATAAAATCATCAACCTTGCTTTGACCACCAACATTTGTCAGATCACCAAGACAGCATTCAAAACAAAGCTTCTTGCACATACTGCTAGATGGTCAACCTCTAATTTTTTAGATTGAAGTCCATGCTTCTTTACTTGACCTTTACTTTGTGCCATTTTCATCTTGCCCTATCCGTGGCTATCAAGCATAAAAGTTCTTCTTCTTAGGGTGGTTAAATGTCCTCTTCAATGGCCACCCCTTCCTTGATGGCATCTCAAACTTTCGGTATGTCCTCTTGAATGAACTAAATCATAATAAATTTCCTCACATAAAAAACAATAACATTCTACATGAGATAACATAGTTCGTTTTTATCATTCATGATACATAATAGATAATACAGATTACAATACACAACTCAACACTCTCCGTAGTTTCTCTTTGGAAAAAACATGTAGTGAGAGAAAAATCACACATCACTCCTACTTATATTACTTTTATTTGTAGGATACAATTTAATTAATTTTGCTCTTCAGGGCAATATATGGTTGTTATGATGGATGGGAGCATCTTATGACTCTGAATCGATATTGACACAAGTTGGGTTGCAAGGGTAAGGGCAATCAATCTTCTCGAACGAGCTTCTCTCGTTGAACCAGTCTCCAACTGCCTTCCCAATCCTCTGCATCCACATCACAAATTTGTTTTAAAAAAATCAGTCATGTATTTATATTAGTCATGAGAAAAATGGATAGAAAAGGAAGAGCCATTGATGCACCACCTAATTACTTGTACGTTTAGGTTAGTTACCCTAGTAAATAACCCATTTGCTTAGGTGACATGAACTCCATGTAGTTTTTTGGGAAATCAAATGTATCGTCACTAAGTGCATGCTCAGATTTGCCCTTCCTTTTAAGGCAAACTTGAAAGTAGGAAGCTTTATCTACTCACCGTGTTGGCCAAGATGGGACCTTTACCAGCCCATGTGAGCTGCGACCCAGATTGGCAATGGGCGTGGCACGAGTTTATGAACAGACCCTTGGAAGAATTCCCCAGTCCAGTGTTTATGGCGCTCAAGAATTGCGTCCTGAAACCTAATATTATACAGAAATGGACATATCGATCGAATCATGAATGGCCCATTTCTCCACTCCACATGACGTAATGCAGAATCATGGAATGGAGGGGGTTTTAATTCAATATACCCTGTACAGCCTGGAGCTGAGAAGCAGAGCATTTCTTCAAGTCCAGCTTGCAGCTCTTCCATGCTCCTTTCTTGTCAGCCGACGTTGGTGCCAGCACATTCTTTATCTGAAACCAGATTTAGTCGAATTTCAATATTCAATCAAGTTCGTAAAAAGCTTCAAGTTGATCGACAATGGAGAACTCACTAACCTGCCATGAATCATAGGCGGCGTTGATGAGGAAAAGTGGCGTCCGCATGGTCTGCGCCACATATTGTGGGAAGAAACACTGCAAAAACAGAGAACCCACGTCAGTGATCTAGACTCGAATGGTTATATGATCGAATAGAGAAGAGAAGAGTAAAAGTAAATACCAGGTCCGGCCTCATTCTTGAAGTACAGGACGCCGGCAGATTCTTGGTGGAGCCCTGTTACCCACCTCCCCCAAACAACAGAATTAGGCAACAATGACATCACAATAACAAATTCAGAAAGAGAGTTGTCATGGAAAGAAAAACAGAGGATTGTGATGTATATAGATAAGCACGCACATGTGTGTTAACTACGCCGCCGAAGAATTTCTCGATGGCACGTCCGCCGGAGATATCATTCCTGCAAAAACAGAGTGGATAGATTCAGACAGAGTGCAAAAATGAAAAATGCAATTGATGGAGGGAGGGAGCAAACAATTAACAACCCACCCGTGGATGAAGAATCCGGCATCGGAGACACATTTGACTCGGGCAGTTGGAGGGAGGAGTGCCTTGAATTTGTCGCAGTGCAGTATTGCTGCCAGCCCGCCGGCAGAGCAACCTGATAGTATTGCCTGTCATCAGCAAGTATCATATTCTCGTTAGTAGGCTTTACGTTTTGATATAGACAAAAGGCAAAAATGGATAGGGAGTTTCATTGCTGCATACATTTTGGGCGGTCTTCATGCCTTGAGCCAGCAGATCATCGATAACAGCCCGCCAGATCCTTTCTCCCCTGAAGTAAAGCCCTGTTTTCTGCAAATGAAAGTAAGAACACACACAAGATCAGATCCCCGTCACTATTCTTAATATTGCTATTTCTTGGCCAGGTTCTAAACTAGTCCAAAACAGGGTAAGTTCCAAAAGTGGAACAGGGGATTAATGAATGAATGAATTGGTTAATTACAGGATCAACAGCCTCGACGTCGCCGGTGAAAGAAGAGCCGTCGCAGTACTTGATCTTGATCCTGTTCCAGTTGTAGAAGTCTGTTTCCGGCATACAGAACCAAAGATTCGGATTAGAGGGGAAAACCCAAATAGAAGATTGCAAGATCTGCTGTAAAATGGTTAAAAAAAGAGGGAAGATACGATTAGATATAATTAGGTAATTAATTAATCAATATTACCAGGATTGGAGGCCTGCTTGCTGCCGAGAATACCAGAGAAGCCGATAGTCTTGTCCATTTTCAAGGACGAACCTTTGTATGTATCCTTCCTTGAAACACAGCTCTCGATATCATCGCACCATCCCCCTCCCTGTAGTGTCCATTAACAACAAAAATGAATCCTCCAAAATGGTAAATTACAAAAAAGTAAAGTTCATTTCTTTCTGGTTTTTGCTTGGGTTACCTCAATATGAACCAACCAGTTGTTGGCGCCGGAGCCAGAGCCTTTCTCCATGTGGTAAGCCGGCGGGCTGCCATCCAAGCACACTGCAGACCACATCATTTTTCCAGATCAGTACAGTACCAAAGCAAACAGAGACTGACTTAATAACCATCAGGAAGTGAAAAGGGGTAGTAACTAACCAGCTCCTCTGGCTTTGGCAGCGTGGAGAATGGTGATGGGAATGCTTCCACCATTTACTGTCACCAAGAGCTGAATCGCAGCAGAGAGAAGAAAAGCCCAGAAGCAAGCAGAAGAAGAGAAGCTCGATCTCGGGGAACAACCCATTTTAATTAACTTTCCGTTGCTGCTGAATTTCTGCTGCGGCTGCCCAGAAGCCCAAAATAGTATTGGAAAGGAAGGGAGAATAACTAACTGAATAAAGGGGAGAAAGCCAGGAACCCTGGGAATAAAAGCAAAGCAGCAAAAAACCAAAGCCACCAAGCAATCTAGAGAAGGATTTGTGTGAGACCTGGCGATGGATGAGTGGAAGCTAGCTGGGTATATAAGGAGGGAGAGGGAATAAATAAATAAAGTGTAATATATCCGAATCGATAAAGCAAAGACAAGTTTACTTGGACGGAGAGAAGAACAGAGGAGAGGACGAGAGGTAAAACAGTAATAAATCGAGGAGCAGGCAAGCTGGTTGCAGCCACCACCAGTGTCCAGTGACCAATGTGAACTTCTGCTGTGGCCTGTTATTGTATTGGAATAATAATCAATAAAAGATATGTGTTGGACTGATGATCGTAATAAATCCAATGGACCAAACACTGCTACACGGTTTCGACTGTGGGACACAGATCAGCTCATGATCTTTTTCAAAACGATAAAGTAGAAATAAAATATGACACGACACATACCATGATTCAAACAGAAAAGGGCTACATTAGTGATAACATGTGCGCCCACCGACGGGCCATTCCAATGAAGGAACCCACCTCCGCCATTCTATTATAGCACCTCATATCAATCTCACCAATAATTTGTTTGAAAACTCAATACACTGATGCGCTACTATGACTTGTGTTATTTTCAAATAACTAAAAATATCTAAATAACTCATATTTGTACCTCACTTTTTCCCATCTTGTCCCTTCAGTTTTCTCACTTTTCCCTACTTTTGAAAGCATTCTGATATCTGCCTTTTATGATACCAAATATTATTCATATTCATTGGTTGCAATTGAAGATATTTACAATAACAATAAGTTGAAGTTGTTTTTCTATATGACTTATGAAGGTCGATCAAAGCATCAAAAGATCGACATTATCGGCATGAAGGTAATCGATTGACCATATAATAGGCATTCTCATGTTTTAGCACCCTATCAACTAGTCAAAATAAACTTGATGTTCTCATTGGGTTAAAATACCTAATTAACACATATGCTCGATTTTGTGAATTGTTGTATTAAGTTGTGGGGTATGCTATTCGTTCTTCAAACTGGTACTCCCTCCATGGTGTGATTTTCAAAAGAGATTTGAATATTATTGTTCGTTATATGGATGAATGGATACTTAACATATTTTCTCTCGTGTAATATAGTAGTGACACATAAAGTTATTGTGTTGTCTTTTCTAAAATTGGCCTTGTTTGATTGTCTTAATTAGCTGTACAGAAACTTGACGTGTTTTCTCTCGAGTGTTTCTTGAGTTTGAGATTCAAGGTTTTGCACCTAACTTTGTCGTTATTGATATATATCTAGGCAGGAAAAGAGCGACCATGAGAATTGTATCTTCCATTTGCATTATAGTTCCCCCCCTTGTCGTCATCCATTTGTCAACCTGTTCATCAATGCCATGGCCTTGTAATTAAGCCACATCGAACTTCAATGGTGGATTAATTAGCTGGAGTTGATTATATTCCTGGCCGTCTCAACCTCATCATTCAAACCTACGAATTACGAGATGAAAATCAAGTGGACCGCTTCATGATACTATTCATTCTAGGAATCGGTAATCCAAGATCCAAGAAGCTATATGGTTCAACACATCCATCCAAATTACCATTCCACTTTCGTTATACAACGCTAGCTCGAACAACCTTACCTTCAACCTTATTATATCATATATATATATATATCTAGATCACAAAACCCAAAATTACCCAAAAGAAATACTCCCTAATTAAATAATTTCAATTAAGCGAGTAGGGTGGAAAAGCGCGGGGAACTGAAAGTGCCATTGACGAACATATCGGCCAGCACCCTGTACATCCCTTCCGTGAGATGCACTCCGTCCCAGTTGATATAATGCGCCGGGTCGGGGCAAACGGCGGCCGCGCCGGGAGTGCCGCACGTGGCGAAGACGTTGAAGTTGTACGGCGCGTCGCCGGACCCGCAGCATGCCTTGAAGGTCTCCTTCATCCCGTACTTCGCCGGGTTCCGGACCACGGACCGGTATGCGTTCCAGTAGTCGAGGTACACGATGGAGGCTTCCGGGTAGCGGGCCCGGAGCCCGTCGAGTTTGGACTGGTATATGGAGTTATGAACGCTGGTCTGGTTGTTGGCGCTCCTTACGCAGCCCAGCTCGTCGCGGTCGTCGTCCGGCGCTAGGTACATGGCTAGGGTTAGGCATCCGGACGGCGGGAGGCCCTGGACCACCATGTTCTTCGCTCCCCTCTTCAGCAGTGCCTGCATAGAGATATAGGGGAACAAGATGATGGGTTATTATGGTTTGTCATTCAAAGCCCAGTAAGGAGATATGAGCCCGGCCCACTTGATGGCCCAAAAAAGGCCCTAAAAAGTCAATGTGGAGGTTGGGCATACATAGGGATAGGGGCTACACCCATTAAATGATTTAATCTCCAACGTTTATCTTTGATTTGATTATGAAAGGTTTGACGAAGATAACCTCGTATAGTTATTCAATAGTGGTGGCTATTTATGGAAACAGTCATAGTAAATTAGTAATTCACGCAGTTTGTTGTTTATTCTATTATTTATTCATGTCGTTGTAAACTTAATTTTCAGATTTTGAAACATTTCAAAATGAATGGCATTTTGTAGATTATAATTAATGCAATTCACTATCTTTAAAAAAAATAACTAATACAAATTATTACCATAAAAAATATATGAGAAGCTTTGGGATTTCATTTGCTTAAAATAAAATCATAACTTTTACATGAATATGTACCGAATCACATGAATGATCACCAAATAACGTTAATAAATACAAAAATGAATAAATTGGGTTTTGTGGTTCTTTAGCTCCACCCAATATTTTCCTTTTTTTAGACACAGACAAGATAGAGGGAAAAAAGAAGCTTTGGAAAGGAGCATCATTCTTCTTCTCATCGGAAATTTCAACTATTGAGAAGAATTCCATTAAAATTAAACCTAAGGAGTTGTAATTAAACATATAAATATATGGCGGTGGTAGTAATGAATGGTGTACCTCCAGGAAGTTGGTAACGGTGGCAACGGAGAGCCTCTGAATCACATCGCCGGAGATTTCAGATCCAAGAATATAGGCATAGTCATTCACTCCGATCTCCCCGACCCAGAACAGCGCATCCTCCACCGCCGCTCCGCACGCCGCCGACGCCGACGCAGTTCCGTTACAACCCTGGCCCGCCAGGAACTCGTCGAACCAGCGGAGCTGGGTCTGGATCGACTCGGGGGTGTTGTCCAGCGTCAGGTTGTTCTTCGCGAAGAAAGCGTGCTTGATCGCCGTCGCCCCTCCGACGGCGAAGTTGACTCCGTTCCTCGCCGCTCGCGGGTCCCGCAGCGAGCGGTAGGGAGGGAGGAGCGGGAGGGATAAGGACTGGGTGACGAAGTCGATGACGAGGCGGCCGTCGGAGTAGCGGTTGGTCGGGCGGTGGAAGTAGGTGGAGCCGTACGGCGGGTTGGACACGTGGCCGAACCCTCCGCCGGGCCCCACCGACCTCGTGTTGCCCGTGTCGGTGAAGGAGTCCCCGAAGGCGTAGATCTTCTTGAAGGAAGACTGCGGCGGAGCGGCGGTGGTTGGGAAGAAGAAGAGAGTGGTGGTGGTGGTGAGGAGGAGGATGAAGATCATGGCGGTGGAAGCTGACGACATTTTCGGGGCTTTCCTTTGAATCTCTAGGTCCAACAGACAGTCAATTCAAAGAAAGCTCGCGAACGCAATAGATATAGGATTATGGAGGAGGAGGAGGATTATGGTTGGGAGGGTGTAGTGTGCAATGAATGAGTGTAGTTGGGTGGGTGATTTGGCCCGTTTTGGTTCGTAGTAATATGTATTGGTAACGGTTTTGGTGGGATAATAAATGATGAGCCTAAGAATGGGTGAACCTCCATTTCTGTTGTTGACTGTTAAGTGAGTTGCTTTGGGAACTAGTAATGCACTTCTTGGAAGAAAGCAAAGAATTAATGAGATCTTCTCATAGGTGTTTGTTGAGGCATTTTTAGAGTTAAAAGTTACATCAAGTGATTGTATCCCGGTAAGAAGGGTAGAGAAAATAGTCTTGAGCCAATGTTCGAGTACGTACGAGGCACTACAACAGTGAAGTAATTCATCTCATACTTATAAGAGAACGTTCGAACGATTTTCAACAAAAGGGTATCTGTACACGAAACCAGCACACGTAGATTGATAGGAATATTTATGTGACAGAATATGACATTTGACTCGTGAATAGATGATATGTATATGCCAGGCTTTCAATTTTTGTAATATTACACGTATTGATTTACTCATCTCTTGTGTTACTCCTCCTTATAATCCACAAATGTAGAAACAAACCTTCCACCACCAATCACCATCCAACCCAATTGAAAAATCACTTTCATTGGATGGAGATGTTTGGAAAATGTCCAGCCTAGAAGGAAGAACTTTGAGACAAGAAGAATATTGATAATTGTATCTCTATTTGAACGCATGCATGTTCAAAGTGACATAATCATGTTCATTCAATGTTGAGTGAAAATTATGGTCAAATTTCTCATGATGAGAACGTATTTGTTTAGAAGACCTTTTTCTAAGAACTGTAGTGTGCATGCAAGTTGTGATTACTGATTAGAAAACCAAACTATGATCACCAATTTTCACTTTTGGGTTGGCTTATCAATTTTGTGTTCGGTTTTCCCTCTCTCTATTATTGGATGTGAATTTTGTAAAGTTTACATGGCAAAAGAAATTTACTGATCGGTGCTTTATACTCATTTCATCAGAAATGTACCGCTTGTATTGTATGCTAACTCTCAGTCTCAATTCTGTTTGTCTTCCATTTTTTTACTGTCATCAACTGGGTCGCATTTCTTTGAGAGGAATTTTAAATTTGGGAGACTGCAAAATACGTACAATGAAGATGAAAAGATTCCAAAAATCACTGTACGTAAATAGAAGAAAACAATAGTGTCAGAGAATTCAATTGGACAGATCAGGACTGGGGAAGTTGTGGAATGGGCACTGTTCTCTCTACAGTCTTGACAGAATCGGAAAGTAGGCGATAGATCATTCACGGCTGTGTTGGTTGGATCCGAACTAAATGCCGGCGTCCTATCCCGAACTGCCTTTTTTTTTTCTTTTTTCATCCACCGACCAGTAACATTTATTTACCTGTACATTATTTATCACGGTGCTGCAGCATTTCCAGAACTTTGAAAAGATGTGTACGTCGACGATATACGACGGTAACGGTCGTATTACACCGACGGCGACTTGCTCGATGTTCGGAGAGCAGTCGGAAGTTGGTGCTATCCGCTTGCCTAAATATGGCTTACATTGTACAGATGGGCCGTGGTCCGTCGTAACGGGGTATTGAAACTTTAGGCCCGTAAAGTCCACGTTGGGCCATCCGGCCCACTAATTGGTGTACGGGCCACAGATATGGACAATGTTGCAACTTGCAAGTAGGGCTGGCTATTTGGTCCGGATTTTTTGGTTTTACCCAAAACCAGACCGTATAACCTAGATCGAGACCGGATTGGGACCGGATAGTAAACAATCCAATCCAATCTTTGAGTTCATATTTGAGGTAGAAAACCGTTCGGGACCAGATCGAAAACTGGATAAAGACCGGATAAGAGAGCTCAACACCCAAAACTTAAGGGTAATTTGTATAAACAGTCACAAACGTTTGCACTTAGTAAAAAACTTAACCAACTCCTCACCCTTTCAGGCCTTAGGCCACTAAAATTCCCACAAGTTCCATATAAAATCAAGACCGAATTGGGACCGGACTGGGTCAAGACCGGACCGGATCAAGACCGGACTGTTTCCAATCCAATCTTTGGTCCTTATATTTTCAAAAAGACCAGACTGGACCGAATCAATTTGGACCAATTTAACCGAACCGGACCGTATAGCCACCCCTAGTTGCAAGCAGAGGCAGGAGATGGGTAATGTTGGACTGAAGAGTATAGACAGTTGGCCATGGCTGCATCCACGTGCTACTTCTTCTTTCCGAGCGCCCGGCTGAGAAAATCGACGAATCGGAAGATGACGCCGGCCGTTATAGTTGTTTCCAGAAGACGAGGAGGATGAGGATCGTGGCCGGGTCGAGTTCAAGTCCAAACCAAACAAACAAAAAATAATTGCATCTGTCAAGAAAAATCCCATGAGAAAGTGGTAAAATGATGATAGATTAAGGATAAATGCATGCATTAATGCATACTACTTTGGTCCCCCAAAGTTTTATAATCAGTAGTATGGGACCGACTAATCAATGCACAAAACAAAAGTCCACCAATGTCGGTGGGTACATCTGTCCAAAACAGAACAAATACTACCTGTGTACGCGGTCCTTCCTATGCCTATATGGATCTGTGACTGTGTAGTATACATGCATCTATACTTCAGCTGGATGTACTGTAAAACTGTAAATGATGTGCCTCCCTTCCTCCCTGTCGTGTAAAAGCTTCCTGTTTGCAAAAACAAAACTAAAAACCCTGTAATTGCACTGCTGTTCTCCATCTGATCTTGCGGAATAACAATCTCTACACTTTGCAGATTCTTCCATCGTAACGAAGCAACAGAGAACCTCGGCTGCTGAACAATCAGGAGACCCTCGCAGCATCACAGCAGGTTCATGATTGCCCAAATGGAGATCAATGCCAACAACAAAGGCAATCTCGCTGCGGCTGCTGCTGCTGCAACTGTGGCGGCGGATCCCTTCTGCAAAACCCAACAGTAAAATGGAAAGAAACCGCTAATTCAGCATCCAATTTTTGCAAACAATTCTTCCACATACATGTGTTACTGCTCTAGCTTATGTTGTCTATGCACAACAATCTTCGGTCTTTTGTTCGTTTGTCCTCTCAAGGTTGTTTTGTTTGGTGTTTTGATGGGATTGTCACAGAGAACACCAAATCGGGGATGAGTAAGTTCGATTTCGTTTCATTTCCGGCTCTGGGTTCTTTCTCTTCCTTCCTTGTTGGAAGTATAGAGAACTGGGTAGCATATGGAATGTGTAACAAAGAATTGGAGTATCATGGATTGGATGATGTAGAACTGCTACAAAGAATGCTGTTGTGAATATAGAAATGGATAAATTTCCAAAGGCCATATGCACCACAATTTCTTGATGGGTGCATTTCAATTATGACCTCTGCTGCTTATATTTCATTTCTTCCAATCAAACCAAATCCAAATGCATTTCCTCTCTGCTTTGTGATAATAAATCAATCAAATGCAATGCTAGCTGTGGTCCTCTTCTTTTCTTCTATCCTCTACTGCTACTCTGAATATAAATGCTCTCTCATTATTGTAGTTATACCCTACTCTATTATATAGGTTGTTGAATGGTATGGAACTGAAGGAATTTTGGAGATTGGAAAAAATCTATACATCTGTCTGCTCTGGACTTGTTCCGCCGCCGCCGCCGCTAGCAGTATTGTGGCAAGTTGGATTGCAAGGGTAAGGGCAATCGATCTTCGCGAATGGGCTCCTGTCAAAAAACCATTCTCCAACTGCAGTTGCTATTTTCTGCATTGTTTGTAAATCTACATTAGGGGTTTTCGTGACGGTGTTTAGGGGTTAATAGAATTAGAACATAGGACACAGGTAACTTTCTTAAGAGGCTTCTGTGATGGGTTTACTTACCGTTCTGCCGAGAACAGGTGAATCAGCCATGTACCAGGTTTCCTGAAACTCTGTTTGGCAATGTGCGTAGCAGGAGTCTATGTATAGGCCCCTAGCTGTAGAATTGCCTGATTTGGACATTAATGTCTTCAAGAACTGCATCCTGAATGCTGCAAAATAAAGGGAGGCAAACCCAGTTCAATAATCCTCTACTTCCTTTGAAAACTGTGCTTAAAAGGAAAGCTAAACAGCATGCTTCAAAGAGACACCTTGCATTGTTTTGATCTGAAGAGGTGAGCAGTTGCTGATGTCAAGCTTGCAGGCATTCCAGGAGCCACTTGGATCAGCATCAGCCGGTGCCAAGATGTTTCTTATCTGTCAAGTAATGCCCGACATTCATAAATAATTCCAAACCAATATGATCAAGAGGCTTCCTTGACACAAAGGTATAGCTTTTGACGTTTGAAGGTGACTGACCTGCCAATAATCATATGCAGCATTCAGAAGAAAAACTGGCGTTCGCACTTGCTGTATTACATTCTGAGGGAAGAAACACTGCATACAAATGGAAACAAAGGTGTTTAGAAACGTGCAAAAGGAACACTCCGCAGTGATGGTGAAGAAAGGAATCAAGAACAAAAGGAACACTTGCCAGTGATGGTGACAAACTTCCAGTGCAAGACAAAGGCAAGTTCTTTGCAGATCCCTGCAAAACAATGTAATTATTGAATCATAAATTATTATCTTATCCGAACTGAAAATGACAAAGTTTACTGAAAATCTGATAGAGATAAGCAGCATACATGTAATGAAACTACTTGGCTGAAATAGGCTTGAATGTGAGCCGCTCCTGCAATATCCTTCCTGTTTCGAAGCAACACTATACTTCAGCATTTCGCAGTGATAGGGTTATAGTTACAGATTTCTCTGCAGTACTTGTAGTGTTTGGATGAAACGAGCTATGCAATTGTTGATGAGCTTACACATTGATAAAATAACCAGCATCTGAAAGGCATTTTACTTTAGTACCCATAGGCAGCAGAGCTCTGAAGCTGTCACAGTGCATAATGGTGGCCAATCCGCCAGCTGAGCAGCCCGACAGAAGAGCCTGTAAACCAGCCATTTTTTTGAAAGGGTGCATGTAAGTCATCATCAACATTCTTCTCACAGTCAAGCAGAAAAAAGTCAAGCAACCTTTTGGTCTTACATTTTCAGCATTTCTCATCCCTTTGGCAAGGAGTTCTTCTATAACAGCAAGCCAAACCCTTGCTCCTCTGAAGTGAAGATTAGTAGCCTGATCAAATTACTATCTTATTAAGAATGCAAAAATCTCAAGAAAGCTCCTCATAAACACAACCAAAAAGGAAACCAGCTTACAGGATCCACTGCTTCTACATCGCCAGTGAAAGAAGACCCATCACAGTATCTAATCTTAACTCTGTTCCAGTTGTAGAAATCTAAGACAAAAGGGGAAATTGCATCAAAACTTCACAGTCAAGATACCAGAAGAACACCAAGCAAGCAAAGCTGTAAGAGAAAAGTTCAAAGCAGGATTTCATCCATTAATGTCACTCATTTTTTTTACCTGGATTAAATTCACGCCTATTGCTCATGATTCCTGAGAAAGCAAGCTGGTTGCCCATTTGCTTAGACGAACCAAGACGCGTATTCTTACGAGCAAGGCACGAAGTGACATTGTTGCACCATCCTCCTCCCTACATTTCCACAGCAACACACCATTCACTCAAAATGAAATTGGGTAATACATGTGCAGAAGTATCAACCATAACAGACACATCACGCTTAAAATGTCTAAGTCATATTTTCGCCAACCAATCCAAACCCATGTGCCCATATAACACATCAAAATCAAGACTTCCCCATCACTGTGTACCAAATTGACCCTTCATTGCTGTGGTCTTACAGTTTGGTGGTCTCAATAAATGATTAGGTGGGAGCTGTGACCAGAAATACTAACCTCAAGTTGAACTAACCAATTATTAATCCCCGTTCCATACCCTTTATCGAAATTGTATGCTGGTGGGCTTCCATCCAAGCAAACTGGGGGGAAAAGGCCAAAGAATTATGAACAAAGATGACAAATTTATGAACGAAACAGCAAACCATAAACTTGAATGCCAACGGCAAGGAACAGAGACCCCTCACCAGCTCCTTTGGACACGCCACTGGTGACATATGTAATTGGAGCATACAGGCCGTCGGTTCTGGTCACAGACAGCAAAACCAGACATAGAAAGAGATGCAAACATTTGCCTGCTGCTAGCAATCTGGACTCTGCCATTCTGCACATGAGGAAGAAGAAAGGGGGAGGAACAAAACATTACTAACTGTGTGAAGAAGGAACATTTTAGTTCTTTTTTTTTTTTATTTTTTTGTGCTTACATCAAAGGAGAAACATAGTCCACTGACAACATAAATGTGCTTTCACCGATGCTAAGCTGGGAAACAATCATTAAAAACTAGAGAATACGAGAGAGCAGGAACCCAAAAAAGAGAAATCAATTGTAGCAACCACAGAGAACCCACCCAGGAAATATAAAATAAAATAAATACAGGTAGTCAGCCAAGTGTTTATAGATCCATGATTATATTGTTTAGGCAAAGCAGCTTTGGAGATTAGATACCCAATGAGCAGGCCAAATCACATGATGGGTTTTTTTTTGGACAAATGTAATCACATTCCCATTGCCAAACATCCCCAAAAAGTTCCCCACTTTTTTCCCTCCAAACCTATCTGTTTCTTTCTGGTATTGCTCACCGCTCAATGAACAGTCCCCATCCCAAAAAAAAAAAACACACACACACAAAAATTCTTCCACCCAAAGCAAACTGAAAAGAGGAACAAAACTTTTCCATAGAGATAAAAGCAATGCAGGGAGAAAAGGTAGTAGAGCAAAAGGAAGCAATTCGAGTTACCCTGGACTGAAAGAAAAAGAAGGAATCTTGAGACAGGGGAAGGAGAATGGCAAGGCAAAAGGAGAAACCCAGTTCAGAGTTGCAGCAGCTGGAGGGAGGGAGCTCTATCTTCTTAAGATTGCTCAGCTAGCTTGGTGGCATTGAGCAGCCAGCGGAGGAGAGGAGGGCACAATAGAAAGGAAAAGCCGGGCCTTTCTATGGTTTCCTCTCTCGGAGGAGATCAGAAGCAGCTTGGGTTCTTTTGTTTGATTGGTGGTTTTGTTTTTAGGAGGGAGGAATGCAGAGAACCCAAGAGCCGACACTCATTCGCTCCAATCCAACACCACCACCACCCACGGCTTTATATACTGCCCACTCCCGTCTCTCCATTATATTATTACTTTATATATTATATTTTTTAGATTATTATTACTATACATAATTGATATTATTCTCGTAAGAAATCAGTAATGTAATAAACAAATGTAGGGAGAAAACGACGGTGCGTCGAATTTTTCTTTTAACAGGGTGTTGGGTCAATTGCCTTTTCCTCAAAAAACACAAATATGGTAATTAGGCAATTTCCTTATCCTAATCGCCTGCCTGAAACAATTACGTTTTACTATTTAGTAGATTTATTTTCCAAAATAATTTACTCAGTAATTGGTGTATTTCCTTACCAAATGTTCCTTTTTAGAGGATTGAGTGCTTATCTCGTAGTCGTAGTAATAATAACGAGTTTTCAGGATACCAAGTTGGTATTTTTCACTCTTCTATTTTTCTACAGATAAATTCAAAGTATGTGGTATCTTTTGACTCTTTGTTTAACACACGCATTATTATATCCAACTTACTAGAAACAGACAGAAATGATAATAATAGTCAGTATAATCTTTTCGTGGTATCTTTGTAGACACTCGTTAAAAATAAATAAAATATATATATGACATTTTTCAATGTAAAATTCTTAATTACCCAAAACTCCTTTTATACTGCTGGGTTGATACTCATGTGGTTTTCATTAAAAAAAATGTTGTGAAAAGTCTCATATTCAAGTTACTTTAAAGACATTTCTTATGAAATGTACATAAATAACTACGTTACTGTATAATAAATTATGTAAATTTGTTCAGGCGGTTTCACATTAAGTTTTGTCCCCTACAATTACTTGCAGTTTGTAATCTCCTACGGGGTATATAAATTAGTAATCAATATTAGCCTTAAGTCCTTCTAACTTACTTGGAAATTCATGTTCGTGTCATTATGCATTTTTTTAATTAGTAATTTAATACAGCTAGAGTCTCAAAATAGGGGTGGGAAGCGGTGCGGTCCGGATCAGACCAGACCATAGACATGGTCTGTGGTTCAGACCGAGAGGTAGGAACACAGAATAGACCAGATCAGACCACGCCTGTGTGGTGCGGTTCGGTATAGTCTGGACCAAGCAGACCATGTTAAAAAAAAGCACACTTGTTCCGCCTTCCAACCATTCGTCGGTATCTATAAAAATATAAATTCCAATGACCAATATGCTAGTGAAACAAAAAAATTATGATCGTAATTAAATGAGAGGAAATATATGAGGATATAAGTGTGTTTTTTCAATTTTCAAACTCTCGCTCTAGTCTCCACGGCCCTCTCCAGTATTCCTTAAAAAACAAACACATCAAATAGCATTGTTTCCCTATTCCTCTTGTGCTATCGCTTCTCTCCCTCTATTGAGTAATCCGAAGGTTCTCGTGGTTGATAACCTTTGCGATGACGTCAATGTTGTTTTGAACCACTAAGATGGTTGCTTATCTTTCAATAATTTTCTTATCTCATCAAGGTGAATGAATTTTTCTACTCTTTATGTTTTATCGACTCCATAGCGTAGACATTGTCGGTGAATATTATTTATGAATCTTTCTGGTTTTTGTGTGGTTCTTTGATAAGGAGATAACGCATAAGCGATCATTTGGGCAATTTGTTGGCTCTCAACTGGATGAAGAATCAACTAACTTTGTTCTTCAAATACACAAACGGAGGTTTAATTTAGTGTTATTTGGGTCCAAGTTAGTAGGTAGTATGTTGCGGTCTATTATGGGTTACTGCGGTAGACCGCGGTCCAGACACTTCAGACCACACATTAAAGGAGGAGATCGAAAATCAGACCAAACCATAGTTCTCGTCTCACGATCCAGACCAAACCATATGATACGGTCTAAACCGCGATTTCCCGTACGGTTTGGTCTAGATTCCCAGCCCTATCCCAAAGCAGACATCTATTACAAGGAAGGACATTAATAAGAAAATTAAAGATGCCCAGCACAATCTCTACTTGTGTGATTCTCGTCATTGGAATGATGACTCTTAAGTCTTAACATTTTGTTGCGTTCCCTATAATTTTTATGAATCCCACTAATTATTTTGGGTGTTTGTCAAAATGTAGATTACTAATTATTTTGGGTGTTTGTCAAAATGTAGATAGTATATTACATATGGAAGGATAATTTGCTATCACGAAACTGAAAGCAAACGTATCTTTTGCATCAAGATGTGAGTTCTTGTTTATGATCATGATTTCTTCTTTCCATCCTTCATTCCCAAGCTGCAAGTGGTATTCCCGGCACCTTTCTATTATCTCGTCGCGTGACTATATGTTGAACCACGGTAGGATTTTAGATCTATTTGAATGCATGTTGCAAACTTGCAATAGTACTATTTTCTATTTACAAATGCAAATATAATCTGATTTGCTAATAGGCTAAGCAAAATTTTCAGAACTCACCGCTCACAAGTATCGAATGCCTAACCACTATTTTTTTATTTGTTAGAACCTAGGTGAGGTGGATGTTCTCGTCCTCACAATACCACTAGATCAACCCATTTGGGATTACCACTGAAATATATTGCAATACCAAAGTTGTCAAAGTTTTTTAAAGCATATTCTTCACTTGATAGGCTCGAGAAACCTACATCTCGCTCGATCGTAAGCTTTGTACATATCTAACTTTGCTCCACAATATCTTAGGAATCCGCGACATTTATGGCGAGTGTAATGAAACACCTCACGAGTAACCAAAGCATTATACAAGATGAACCTCCTCAAAAGAAATCACTCTGCAGGGGATGAATGACACTATATAAAAAAAACCTCATAGGGGATGTTAGCAACACATTTAACCATGCTTTCAAAGTCATTTTCATTCTAAACCATGTGAAGAGGTTAGAGGCTAGTATAGATGTTGAAACCTATTGGTCTTGCTCTTATTGGACAATAAAGGAAAACCTTCACGATACCGAGCATTCATAAAATTTATTGACACTATTTAGATTTTTCCTTCGTTACATACGTTATTGACATTGTTTTTTCTTTTCATAATTCCAATTGTCAAATTTCATCTAAATGTCGATGAAAGGACAAACTAAACATCCACATGTTCCATATATTAGTTGAAACTCCCCCCATATTCCTCGAGTTCACATTTTTCTTCACCTAAGCTCATGGCCTTAAACCTTAACTCAGGTTGGTTGAAATGGTGCTGTGCTAAACAGGACGAATGTAACAGAAAACAACAAAGACCGGTGGGAGTTCCTGACATGTCAATCCCTGTCAAGAGAAATATTTTGACTTATGTAATATAATAAAATTATTATAAGAAGATAGACGTGAGGCGAGAAATCTAATCAGAAGATTAATTAATTAAGGAATTAATAGGAAGATTGATTAGAAAAGGCCAAAATTTTCAAGCGGCAAGTTGTGGGCCTTTTCTAAATGGATCAATCCGATCGATGGGTTGCGTAGCGTACTCAACCAAAACTAACTGGCAATGGGCCCGCCCAATTCTTCGTGGCAGTCATTTTCTTTATCGAAATGGGCTGCCTAACGAAGGCGAAATGCTGAACCGGCACGTCTCTTTTCTTCCCTGCTGGCTGCTGTTATGTTCTTCTGTTGGGGACTATGGCACCTAACTAACAATCCCAACCAGTTCGTCGGCTTCTAGTCTGCTACCATGTCACTTTATAACATCTAACCCTAACAGAATATTCAGATCAGATGATGGCTATGGCCTCGAGCTGGCGTAAGGATGGAGTTCAGAAACATTACTTCTCCAGATGGATTCAACCGCGTATACTCTCGATGATCAGACTGCTATACTATTTGTAATATACGATACTTCATGTAATTTTGATGAAATATCTCTATGTAGACAATCAATTAAATTGATTTTGGGGTTTGATTCTCTAACCTAACCTGTAATAGATAAACTTCCGCCTCTTCTCCAAAATTCAAACTCGAAGTTGAGTTTAATAAAAAACAATAAGTAACCATTCGAATTGATCGAAATTTATTGAAATACATCTAATGGTAAGATCACCTGAAGTATACCAGCCGGAGTTGCAGGATATACATTGATACTAAGGTTACATCGCCATCACATCGAATTTAAAGGCAAACATCAAGGCCTGAAGTGTACTAGGCTAACCTGGTTGTGTAAATTAATTATCAAGAATTTACAACTAGCATGGGCCCTCTCACGGATCAAGTTGCATGATCCGATGTTTGGTTTATAAATTCGTTGCATAATATATCGTCGTATTAGAAATATAAATATATGTAAACAAGTTTGGGTATCAGTCATACGGAAATAGAGGGTAAGAGACCCTTCTTAACAGAGAGAGCAACATCGGTGATGGAAAAATCATACGAGGTGAGTTGAAGTGGTGGGTTGTGGTTGCTCTGCTATTGACACATCTTCGTAGATACTTAATTTCAATTATAAGATATCCTTTTGTCACACATCTTCGTAGATACTCAACTTTATAACTGATCACCTCATACATCATGAGTTCCTTTTTCTTTTGCGTCATATACTCTCAAAGTATGACTTTAGCCAACTGATTTGTGTAACTATAAAACGACCGAAGTCTGGGTCATTTGAAATACTTATTTGAACCAGCCAGTAATTTGTGTGGGCCGAGTCTGTACATCACATGGGCCGAATAAACTATTAGGCTCGACGAATTGGGTACTTGTTTAAACTAACCATTTTCTTTGTACAACGGATTGGAAGCTTGAAAAATAGGCAACATCATTTCATCTTCACTCTCATTCCTTTCTTTGTCGAAGAAAAGTGAAGTCTGTGTTCACTGAGCTAGCTGGTTTCTCAAGTTGCAGCGGCTTTGTAGTCGGCGATGGTGAAGGGCAAGGCAGAGGGTCGGGACGGCTGGAGCTAGAGAAGAACCGAAGAAGTGGTGGGTGGTTTCTCAAGTTGCAGCGGCTTTGTAGTCGGCGATGGTGAAGGGCAAGGCAGAGGGTCGGGACGGCTGGAGCTAGAGAAGAACCGAAGAAGTGGTGGGTTGTGGACCTGTGGTTGCTCTGCTATTGACAACATAAAAAAGTAGTGGAAAGATTTGAGCCGACTGAAGTCAGCAACGTTGCAAAACAGGACAGAGGGTGAAAGAGATAGAACGAAAAGGAGAAACCGTTGCAATTAATGATATACTAGCTTATTACCCGGCCCGTTGGCTGGATTACTGTATGTTACCCACTTGTGGAATGGGAGAGAAAGCAAGTGAGAGTGAAGGGATTGGGATTCCACTTGATTAGGACCGACCCACTAATCCAATTCTTCCCGCCCCGCCCCAACCTACAGGGTCAGAAAGAGTCAATAAGAAAATACGAACGGAGAGGATTAGTCATATATCTTGACTCTTCAGAAGTGGGTCAAACGTGATCAAAGTTGGGTGAGGGCAATTTTTAGCGCTAAGCAGAGTTCTGGGTTGAATACCTTTACTTAGGCCTAGAAATTGGTGCTGATGCAGACTGCAGTTTTTATTATACCATCATCAATCATCATTGAAATAGTCCTGGGCATCCCTCCCCGTTGTCGGTCTGAATTCTAATGATGGCTTCCTTGCACCAGCCATATCAGCGAGTTGCCACCTCGAGCATGATTTGCCTATGTACAAATAATACAATTAGAGTATGAAAATGAATTCAATGAAAAGGAAAAGAGAATTCTATCACATGCCAATAAATACACACATAATAGTTGAAGTTAAGTGAAAGTCATTACTCGCACATCAATTCTCAAAAATTACAGACTAAACATTGGCTAGAATGGCACTGAAACTACCAAGAATCATGGACGAAACAACTTGTCAAATTAAATAATCCTTATACTGAAACTACCTTCTAACTTGAAATAAGACATTATCACAGTTCATAGCTCTCTTCTCACTATGAATTGGCTGCAACTCGTCCTTATCACTGCCTCTCAAGCTCAATTCAAACAGAATAGAGACCGTTATGTAAGATAACCATATTCTTACTGATCATAATTCCTTTCTTCACTCCATTTTTGTCGGAGAAAAGAGTTATCCCCCTCTCCTGCATTTCCTTTCCCCCTCTCTTCTCCCTCTTCTTCACAAACCGATCCCTAAACCAGCAACAACAACACAAAAATAGCCTTCGCCTCTCCCGTCTCCATCTATTGAACGCGTTGGTGGCAAGACAGGACTGCAGAAGCAAAATTTTCTAAAATCAAACTAAATTTTTTGAAGCAGACTCAACCACGAAAAAAGAGTAAAGCAACAATGCAGTAGAACCCTAAATTTAACTACAATCAAGCACATATCAGCAAGATTTTCGATTTGTCTGAGAGTTAACTACACGGAGAGAACAATTGATGCATAATTGAAATGCTCCAAGCAAGTTGAAGGTAAACCATAACTTTAGAATTTGATCATTATAATAATCTTCAAGTATTGATGCTTCTAAGAACTATCATGTCCAACCCCCACTTATACAACCACGTAGCCATAGTAATTAGTTGTATAATGAGAAATATTACAAAGAAAACTACATAAACAACCAATGTAAGTAAATATTAAAACTAACAACTGATAAAACTTAAAATCTCTCTATTGGTATAAATGTATCTATTAGTAACTACTATGCAATCGAGTATATATGATTTTTAGGCACTGAATAAGAAAAGTATAGATGGCTCACAAATGAAGACGTAGCAACTGAAGGTAGCACATAAAAACCAAAAATAGAAAAAGAGATAAGAAAAAAGGCGAGAAAAAGTCAAACAAAGAAAAAGCCCACATAGGAATACCTCGCTAGCTTTAGGGACTCTCTGCCACAACAAACAACCTTCTTAAAAATCTAACACCCTGATACATCAAACAAACCTCCCACGACACTAATGTATGGCATTCCTATTGTCCAATAGGTTTGCCCAATTTAGACTTCTAAATAAATGGACTTTTCACCATCAAACCAAAACTCACAATCATTAACAGTTAATGCAAAGACATACATTTCTGAGGCCAATCACATCATTTAAGCATAATTTTTAGTTGAAAAGAACAACTAAGTATTTAGCTAAATGATATAGTAGAATGGACACAATCTACTACCTACTAATGATATAAACGTGTACCGGTACCATCGTTGTATCCTGACTTGCCATTTGCAACGGGCACTTTGAAAGACAGCTGCATTTTAGAGAATAAACACCCATAAGGGCGTTACGAAACCAAGCTTAATCCAAAATCTTCATATTCCACTTCGAAGACTCCATTTTCAAAAATAAGAGAGTTTAACATGTCAAATCACTCATTTGAAAAATCTCAAACAACTATTAATCAATGCAATATAAAGGCACGTTCCAAATTATGTACTTGTAGGAATAATCCCAAATAATTATCAATTAATGCCCCAACTACCTAATGTGCAGAATAGCCCTGGAGCTGTGCTGTTGTTTGCGTTGGTCTACCTTCAAACATAACATAGTTGCATCACGAACCAAAGCAATTAAGCAAAAATCTTCATATTCCAAGTAGAATGACTCAATTCAATTTGGCCAACGCTTTATACATATTGTTTACCCCCTGGACCTGTTGCACTTGCGCCTTCAGATCTTCGTGAACACAATACAATTGCAGAGAGGAGGCTGTCAACGGAATAAAAATTGTTAATTAAGTGAATCACCATACAACTAAACAAATGCGCTGAGGAGATGACCCGGCGAGTAGAATAGGAAGATTTGGAGAGGCTGCGATGGGCAAAGCAGTTAAAATCGAGATTTTACCTAAAATCGAAAACTGGGGTAAAATCAAAATCGTATAATCGAATCGTAAAATCGTAGGATTTTAAGTACCATATAGAACATAGCATATAAGAATATTAATAAGGTAAATTATTAATATCACAAAGACACATAGCATTTAAAATGATAATTCAGAAGTTTTTTTTTCATAAGATAATTCTCAAGATTAATGTTCCAAAATCACTATTTTAATTGTTATTTAATGTGTAACTCAAAATAATTCATGATGAAGGGATATAGTTCATGGGTTTGGCTCCTATTTTCATGTTATGTCTAGGTTGTTTAACTCAAAGTAATATTTCGACATCGTCTACTAAGTATGATTTAAAACTAAAAATAATTGAACTCCAATAAAATAAGTAATGTTAGTGGCTTGGTACAAATATATTCATTAATAAATTAATTAGTTAATAATGATGTTAGTTCTTACATACTTCCAATATTAGGACAGGTGTTTTACCAATAAGTTAAATGGGGTGAAGGGAAAGAGATTAACCGAACCCTAATTTGGTTATTTTTATTATTTTTGAATATTTTTCTAATAGAAAAATATCTGAGAAGATTCCATTGCCCTTTCCGCTGAAACAGTTATACTTATTTTAAATTGGCTCAAACCACCTATTTTGTTCTCTTACGATCAAAATCCCGATTTTAAACGATTTTAAGGTCCACCGATTTTATAGTAAAATCAAGATCGGAATCCCTAAGTAAAATCCTAAAATCCTACGATTTTACGATCAAAATCCCGAATTTGACTGCATTGGTGATGGGTGCACGATTAGTGGGCCAAATAACAGTTTGGGCCCGTTTAAATGAAAACATATTTTTACTTTCGTGCTCAACAGACCGACCGCACTGGCATCTTCTAAATTTACCCCTAAAAAATTGCTCTGTACGCATCAAATTTGAAATGGAATCCCTCTTTTCTCATTTCACATTTCACATTTATATGATGTGTAGATTGTGATGAGTGTAGATGTAGACCTGTCATTGTCCTACAAATTCATTAACACGCCAAAAAGTTGTGAAATGAGCCACCCTATTAAACACAATCTTGTATAATGATCATTGGATCCAATCATGCCAGATTATGAAGAAGTTTAAAATGTAGCGGTTATCCCGACTAAAACATTAAAAGAACCAGTCTCATATTGCACAAAGATATAATTTCTCCATAGTAATTCTGAAAAATAATATTAATTTAAGAAGTCGATATTGCTTCTACATGTTTAATATTGCAATTCGATATGCAATATTCGAACCAGTGATATTTGGGCTGCAATTTTAGGGTTATTGTATATTTATAAAATAGATAGAAATTTAATTGAAGTATTAAATTACAACTAAAATAATCAAAGTATTAAAACACCAAATAAGTACTTACGGGAGATTCAGTGGCCAACTAATCGTTAAAAATTTCATATGATTTTCATAATTTAGGTTCGTGTATGTTTGAATTTAAATAGATACAACAAATATACTTAGTGTGATTGGTTATGATCCTTGCTTGCCTTTAAAGAGACCAAGGTTCAAATCCCAGTGCATACCTTTTTTATGAATAAATAAATAAGAAAATAAGCAATTGTGAAGACCAAAATGTCCTTCCTATAATCACTCTCGTTGCAGGAAATTTGAAATGGAGCAACAGTTTTCATCATGCTTTTATTTATTATCTAGATCTAGATGAGTGTTATGTCTCATTAACTTAGAATGATAATTCCAAATCAAGGAAGGAAGAATGAATGACCCATTAAACATATAATCAACTCGCTTAAATGCATCTCATTTCGATTAATCACTCCTCGCGCTTATTAACGATGTCTAATTTCACATGAACGTCGCCTAAATATTATGAATGCCTAATTATTTACTTAGAATTTAAACGAGATATTTTGTCATTTTCTATCGCTTAAGCGTATGCAGAATTACGCATCGTTAGACCTCTTAAACAACTAAAAAGCTCCTACCAAACCATTACAATCATTTTTGTTAAGAAGGCAAAGGACTGAAAAGTTAAAATCAATGTTTACGGGATTTGAATGTTGCGAAAGTTTGGCACAAGGATTGAATGTGATAATTCCAAAATGTTTCCTTTCTCTTCCTTCCCCATCCTCTGTAAAATATTTTCCTCCGTCTCTCGCACCTCTGACCCTTGAGAAGTAAGATCTTGGCCGGCTCAGAGACACTCTTCCGTGCCCATTGAACAGATCGGAATTGAAGTTCCGGTTAATCTGAACTATCGCGGAAGGTAAACAGATTTGCAGAATTCCTTTGAATGCATCTGTTTTCCGCCCCAAAACCCTAGAATTCTCTCCATCGATCTCTCTTCTGTTGAATCGGGAAAAGCATTAACAGATTGAGCAAAGCTGGAGCAACTCAAATCAATCGGGCGGGAGCTCGCCATGGGCTCCCAAGGTGGGATCGGCCAGTCGAAGGAGTTCCTCGATCTGGTCAAGTCAATCGGTGAAGCCCGATCCAAGGCGGAGGAGGACCGTATAGTCCTCGGCGAGATCGAAACCCTCAAGCGGCGGCTCGTGGAGCCTGGAATCCCCAAGCGCAAGATGAAGGAATACATTATCCGGTTGGTCTACATTGAGATGCTCGGCCACGACGCTTCTTTTGGGTACATCCACGCCGTGAAGATGACTCACGACGATAGTTTGTTCCTCAAGCGAACCGGGTACCTAGCGGTCACTCTCTTTCTCAATGAAGATCACGATTTGATCATCCTGATCGTGAACACCATTCAGAAAGACTTGAAATCTGATAACTTTCTGATCGTGTGCGCTGCATTGAATGCGGTCTGTAAGTTGATCAACGAGGAAACCATCCCTGCAGTTTTGCCGCAGGTGGTGGAGCTGTTGGGCCATCAGAAGGAGGCTGTGAGAAAGAAGGCTATCATGGCTCTCCATCGCTTCCACCAGAAGTCTCCTTCATCTGTTTCCCATCTCGTCTCCAACTTCCGCAAGGTGGGTTGATTACCTCCATCTTCCTATATTCCTTAGAAGAAAGGAATTTCTCTTTGTGGAGTCTGGGGGATTCTTGCTCGTTTTGACAAATAGGTTTACTGTTTACATCATGGCTGAAGATACTCCCTGACTATGTAATGGCTACTCTGTTGAAAGTTTCGAGGAATCAAACTTAAATTAAGAATGGCCATTCCATTTACAAATATAATTCAAGATTGTTGAATTTCTAAGTATGTAGTAACTGCGGTGAACTTTGGTTTACAAGTACACAAAGAATTCCCCTTTTGGTTTCTTTATTCATTCAAGTCATATTTAACAGTTCTCTATACATTTGGAGTTATTTGTTCCAATAATGTGATTATAATGCGAGGTTTTTTACTGCAGAGGCTATGCGATAATGATCCTGGTGTCATGGGTGCGACACTTTGCCCGCTTCTGGATCTTATAAATAGAGATGTTAGCTCGTTCAAGGATTTGGTGGTCAGCTTTGTCAGCATACTTAAACAAGTAGCTGAACACAGATTGCCGAAGACCTACGATTATCATCAGCTCCCAGCTCCATTCATACAGGTCTTCCAATCTGCTTTGTTTTCTAGACAAGGAATAGAGAGGGCTCAAAATTTGTTTTTCATATTGGTAGCTGCTGAATGATATGTATCTCCTTTCAGATGGGATTTACTTCTGCATAGGTCAGAAAGCATTCCACTAAGCAGGGGATCCATGCTTAAGTATTAGTCTTTGAGTGGAGTAACAGCTAGGGGATAGACTTCTAAGAGTTCTGTGCGTCCTTTACTGGATTAGACGTGGTTGATATTCAATATGGATAGCAGTATTGCAGTTTGATTGTGGAATCCATTGTTATAATTCGAATCACACAGGGGGTGCATTCCAATTGGCAGCAATTGTTTTGGGGTAGACTTGGAATTTAGACTGTGTCCACATGTTATCAGTTTATTGACATAGACGCTTCGTATTGATAATACCTACAATTCCCTGATCGCGGGAAGCATTGTTACAGATTGACTTTTGTAAACAATGAATACAGTAGAAATCGAATTAGGGAAAGGCCTGGTATGATCTGAACATGTAAAGAACTTAATTTGTTATACCCTTATTCTCACCCTTTATGCCACTACAGTCTGTTAGTAGAATTGAGACGTCTGGTTGAACTTTTGTTTTAATTCTTGGAATTAAGACGACGTCCCAGGACTCACCACTCTGTTGGATGATATGCATAACAATGAACACTGAATGTGTGATGCTTCTGCTGCATTGTCAAATTCTATTCACTGATTTTTGAACTGGTAGCCTTACCTGTGAGTAACCTCCCCCCCCCCCCCCCCCCCCCCCCAAGTTGTAATATGCCATACTTAAATGCCAGTATTCTACACTCAACAATAAAACGCTCTTATTCCAGTAATTATTGATATGGACAGGTCAGTGATGTCTTCCTCTGAAGTGCTAATTTCTCATCTCTATATTATTAATCTCCAATTTTTCAGATAAGGTTGCTAAAAATTCTGGCACTGCTTGGAAGTGGTGACAAGCAAGCAAGTGAGCAAATGTACATGGTTGTTGGTGACATATTCAGGAAGTGCGATTCTTCAAGCAACATAGGAAATGCTGTCCTTTATCAATGTGTTTGCTGTGTATCTTCAATACATCCTAATCCTAAGTTGCTTGAATCCGCTGCTGACGTAATAGCAAGATTCTTAAAGGTTCCACATCTTTCATTCGCTGATGATCACCTTTTTGAAACGTTGGGGTTTCCTAGACTGTAGAAATGTTTTTTTTATCTTCGTTTAATATCCACGTTAATTTTGTTTACAGAGTGACAGCCATAATCTGAAGTATTTGGGTATAGATGCACTTGGGCGATTGATAAAATTGAGTCCAGAGATAGCAGAACAACACCAGCTTGCTGTGATAGATTGCTTAGAGGTGATACTCTTCCTTTGACATGCTTATTTTATGAATGCCACTAATGGATCGATCAGCTTGAGTGCTATTGATCTTGGGCGCTCTTCAATCGTCTTTTTTGCAACAAAGAGAAATTTGAAAGACGATGAATATACGGTACTTTAATAGGATCATTCTCCTAGTACTGTTTTTTGTTTTCAGAGAAAAACATGGTTAAGTTCATCATAGTTTTAGAGAACTAGTTGTTGGTAGAGTAACATGGCTCCCATGGTTGTTTTGTTAGTGACGAACCAAACTTTTTGTAGATGTGTAGGTTTTAACTGTTGCTTTTTGTGTAATGGTGATCTTAATTGATGCACAAAGAATTCATGAGTTATTTTTTCCCTCTCTACCCTGAGCAATAGAAATGGACTGAACTTGATTACTTATATCAAGTGTTGAAAGAAAGATTAAAGGATAGGTGATTTTGGGCAGATACACCCTACTTGATCCATATCTTAATGACTGCTTATAATGATGGCTAATCTGTTACTGTTTTGGATGTAATCGGTATATTGTACAATACTCAGGACCCAGATGATACCCTAAAGCGGAAAACCTTTGAGCTGCTGCACAAGATGACAAAGTCCTCCAATGTGGAAGTCATTGTTGACCGCATGATTGATTACATGATCAGCATAAATGACAATCATTACAAGACCGACATAGTATCTCGATGTGTTGAACTCGCAGAGCAATTTGCACCTAGCAACCAGTGGTTTATTCAGGTAAATGTTTAATTGTATTTTCCTTCTTAATATCTCCTCTAAGTTGGTTGGGTTTTACACACTGCATCTTTGTTCTATCAACTGATGGAACCTAGCTGCACAGACCATGAACAGAGTCTTTGAGCATGCTGGAGATCTGGTGAACATCAAGGTTGCCCACAACTTGATGCACTTAATTGCAGAGGGATTTGGGGAAGATGATGATACTGAATATACTCACCTGAGATCATCCGCTGTAAGTTCTGTTATTTGCGTATGAACTATTTATGTGTTGGTAGGGTATTCTTCACTGACTGAGCGATGCTAAATTTTTTTAGGGTAACACTGCTCCTCTGAGTGATTTACTTGTTCTGTGCAGTTTCAGATGTTAAAAATGCTAAATATATCTTTGTAATGCTTGAATTAATACTGCAGCCTTCTGTGGGCGGTTTGAAAAGAACATGTAAAGAAAAATTAGTGATCTGTAACATTGTATTTCTCTGCCCATTATGGTTACCTGGCCTTTCACCCCTAATAAAGCTGCAAGTAAAACTTTTTGGCATTTTGCGATCTTTGTGCACTATGGACATTGATTGGCACTTCTGTAATTGAGCAGTTTTCACAACTTTTTCAATTGAGTGGCTAGATTAGGTTGACGAAATTCAAGTTCTCCAACATGCTATCTCATAATAGTCATACAACTTGAAATGGCCAAATCTCTCCTTGATATTTAGTTTTCAGAAACTATGGGTTCCTTTGTAGTACCAGTCGCTGTCATATTATTGATGCACCTGCTTTCTATGTGATCGACTAACATCACTTTTCCCTGCAGGTGGACTCGTATTTGCGAATTATAGGAGCACCAAAGCTGCCATCTGTTTTTCTTCAAGTACGTTGACCGCTTCCAGTTAAGTTTACTTTCTTTCTAAATTGTTATTACCACATACAGAATTAAACCTCCTGCTACCATCGGAATTCTCATTACAGGTTATTTGCTGGGTATTGGGCGAATATGGAACAGCCGATGGAAAGTATTCTGCATCATATATTACTGGGAAGTTGTGTGATGTGGCTGAGGCGTACTCAAACGATGAAACTGTCAAGGTATCAGTCATTTTGTAAACGCCTTCTTAGCTGGAGGCAACATGATGTGCCTAGGGTTTATTAGGCAGAGAGAATGTAGGTACGATAGAGCTCTGTTTTTAGCTGCTGGAAATTCTATGAAATAATGGAAAATGGGCTTTTTTGGGAATAAGGGGGCTGTCTCTCCAATCCAGGGGCAGGATTGACGGCTAATGAATAGTTTACTTTTTTTCTCTAAGCCTCAGTGTTTCTCCAGAGGCACCGAATAAATTGATATGGGGTTCATCACTTTTTTATAGGACGAGGTTTCTGTAGTTATGACTTTACCCATCCTAGAAAACATTGCTGAACAACAATCTTCTCAGTGGTAGTGCTGCACCTGGTCTTTCTTCAGCTTTTCGTCTAATCCTTATTTGTCAGTAATCATTTTCTACATAGTCTTCCAATATCACTAATTATAGAAGTTTGTATACCTCAATATTGTTTTGTTTGCTTATGTGGTTATGAGAGTAATATACAAGCAAATATTCTTGCTGCAATTAACATTTTCTTCCATTTCTGAAGGCTTATGCAGTGACGGCACTTATGAAGATATATGCTTGTGAGATGGCTGCTGGGAGAACAGTTGACATACTACCTGAGGTAGTCTCTTCTACCCTTTTTTTTATGCTGTAGCGGAATCCACTATTTTATATTATTTTCTTTCCAGTTACATTTTCCCCCCACAATCTTATTTACGATATTCCAATTAGTTTCTTGAATTGTTTACTGCTTGCAGAAGTCTTACTTATTCTCCACCCTGGTAGGAGTATTAGAACCCCTCTTCTGCATCATATTTGATTTGTTAGCTGGCTTCCAGAGTAGAAACTGCTATTCTTTTGTCTAACAGGGAATCATGTATTGGCTGTACTGAACCTATACTGCATCACGATTCTGAAATTTAGACTATTGAGCCGTATAGAAGTATGCTTAGTTCTTCTAGTGAATTCATTGTCGCTTGGAAGCAATCAGGTCAAAGAAGGTTGAATTGCAGTTTCTGCGCTCAATAGGGTTGTTTAGCATTCCTTAGCCATCATTATGTAGCTTTTGGATTGGATGCTTTTGAATTAATGAATTTAGCGGAACTTGAAAGACAATTCCATTATCTGATTTTATTCAGAAAACCTTTTGAATTGTAGGGTGAATGTTGATTTTTTTTTTGAAACATGGACAGCTACATATTTTTTTTTGGGTAGAAATGGACAGATACATTTGAAAAATGATTAACTGTAGAGATGAGTAGGTTCAAAAGTCCTTGTTTTTGGATGATTGATTCAAGGGGGTGAATTGTTTAAAGTGGGTCCCCAATTTTTTTTCTCAATTGTCACTTTTCAAACAGATTTCGCCATCCCTGATCTTGGGTGTTTTTGACGTGGTCACATTTTTTGTTATCCAAACGGGTGATTTTGGAAAGTCCATCAATTGAGCTCAATCTGCCTGCAAATCACTCATCCAAACGACCGACCACATAGACCTCTCACAAGTAAAGATAACTCAAAAATCAAAATGCAACTCGTGCTCTACTTTGTCTTCCACATTTACATCAAACATATTTCTAGGGAAAATATAGCTTCCTTTTTTCTCGGTCGGCATTTCTGTTGGTTATTCTATGGTAGTTCTACTATGTTGCCAGTGACTTTCTGTTACACTTTGGCCCTTTTCTTTCCATTTGTTATACATCTTTTGGTTGTCTCCGGATCAGTAAAAGTTTATTCTGCCATTCCTAACTCTTAGATAATTGAATGCAGTGCCAAACCCTGATCGAAGAATTGTCAGCTTCCCACTCAACTGACTTGCAACAGCGTGCATATGAACTTCAAGCTGTCATTGCCTTGGATGCTCAAACTGTCGAAAACATCTTGCCATCAGATGCAAGTTCTAAAGAGATTGAGGTTGGTTTCTTCTAGCATCTACGATTTTCAATGGTGAATTGAAGTGCTTGTCTTTGTTATTTATGCATTCTATATTCCTGGAGGTTCCTTGAGTAAAATGTTGCTTAGCTTCTATCATATTTTAAGCGCCATGCTTTTTCCAACTCGCACCACGGTTGTTGGCTTGCTTTCAATGACATCTGTCTTTTTCTTAGCAGTCCATGATGGACTGCGTTGATATTTTATGAACTTTTAGCATCCTTTAAACCAGCTTCTTTGCAGTTGACTGGAATGTGATACCCTGAGATTTAGTTGAATGAGATGTCCAAAATTTTGCTAGTGCTGAATTTTTACAAAATGACCCGAGCCTTTTCCTTCTGTTTGCAGCTTATTGTACTATACTAAGACCTTTTCCTTCTGTTTGCAGATTGATAAGAACCTTCCTTTCCTAAATGATCATGTTGAACGTGCAATAGAAAAAGGAGCTCAACCGTACATCCCAGAAAGTGAACGGTCTGGGTTTTCAAGTGCCAGTTACTTGAACAGGCAAGACCTGTATGAAGTTCCTCCTTCACATGGCCTTAGGTTTGAGGCCTATGAGCTTCCAAAGCAGCCCTCTGTGCCCCTTACAACTCCTCCTGTATCTATTGGATCATCCAATGAACTCATTCCAGTTCCTGAACCGACCTACAACAGGGGGACTCAAGCAGCCGTGTCTCTTCCATCTTCATCCAATGCAGGACCTGCAGAGGTCAAGTTACGACTTGATGGGGTTCAAAAGAGGTGGGGTCGGCCAACTTACTCCTCTTCTTCAGCCTCCACAAGTGCTGCTGCTTCACAAGATACCGTCAATGGGGTGACTCCACCGGATGGAGCAACAACAGTTACTCCTGCTATTTCTAAAGGACGAGAAACTACTTATGAACCAACAAGGAAGACACAGCAAGCAGTAGAAATATCTCCAGAAAAGCAGAAGCTTGCAGCATCACTGTTTGGAGGTTCATCGAAACAAGAAAGGAAGTCGTCTTTAGGCGGCGGCCACAAGACTGCAGCCAAGCCAACTGGTGGCCATGCAGTTGAGGCGCCGGCTAAGAAGATGGCTGCTCCTGTTCAGCAGCCACCACCTCCAGATTTGCTCGACTTGGGCGAAATGACTGTAGCAACCACGGGTCCATTGATTGACCCATTTAAGCAGTTGGAAGGGCTGCTCGACTCGGTTGAGCTAGCTTCATCTACCAAAAATCACGTTGATGTCAGTGCCGCGAAAGGACCAGATGCTATGGCCTTTTACGGGGACTCTGCTACTACTGTCGAGCAAGGGGGGCATCATTTCTCGAGCATTGACGATGTCGATAATCTAATGTCTGGTTTGTCATCTGCAACAACAGACGCGTCCTCAGGAGGAGGGATTCCAACTTCACAACTGACCACCCAAAACAGTAAAGGTCCGAACCTAAAAGACGCCTTGCAGAAGGATGCATTGGTAAGGCAGATGGGTGTGAACCCATCTAGCCAAAATCCCAACTTGTTTAAGGATTTGCTTGGCTGAGAGTTTGAGATGCTGGTGTAGTCTTCTTCGCTCAAGATCACTTGGTACATGCACTACTCAAATTATGAACCGATGACGGGCAATGAATTTCGAAGTGCCTACGCAACTCTACCGCAGTGCAGAACAGTGGAGGAACGTGCTGATAAACGCGAGCTCAATGCCATGCCGCGCCATGGAGAGGGAGTGGCTGGTTGGTTAAAGATCAGGTACAGGTTTTTATGTATTTTGGTGGTGGACAAAGAGAGTATAGCGAGTTTGTTTTTTCGGTTTGGCTGGTCTAGAAACAGGGAATTGACTACTAGTAGTGTACATGATTGAGGTGGGATGGATTCATTCATTCCCCACAGTTTTTTTTGGCCTGAAATCAGTGGCGGAGCAGTGCTCGTTTTGATAGGGGCAACCTTCTCTCAATGGATTCCTGCCTTCTTTTTCTTTCCTTGTATCAGTATCACTACCATAATCATAATGTACGCTTGTCTTCCTCTTTCTCTGTGCTTGACCCATATTGACTTTCCTTTTGGGGCTTAAAATCTTGCGTGGACCTTTTTTTTACTACAGTATCAAGAAAATTGAGGAAACTTGGATACCGGTACTCGTGGATAATTTTCTTTTAAATATTCAAAGTCAGGATTAGTACACATGGGTAAGGACATAATCCCGGTATAATTTTTTTTTTTATAGGGAAGAGATAATCCTGATCAGTTGAACCAAAGTCGTTCAATCTTAAATAGTTGAACATGAAATTAATTCCTTTATTTTTTTCTTCTCCATATGCGGTCCTCAAGAAACCTTCGAAAATGGTTGTTAATAATTTATTATACGCGGAATGGGCTAGTATAATTACTTAATTAGCATCAGACCCCGCGTAGACATACAGATAAGTGAATAATATAATAATAAATAATAACAGTTACAAATTGTTTTTGAAAGGAAATTACAGCTATATTTGAATTTCAGATAATATTATATTTTACATATATATTTTAATGCATGCATCGGAGTGGCTAACTAGGCTTATTCAGTACAGAAGATAACTACAATTTCCGCGTCTTTCCTTTTTCCCGCTCGGTCGCTTCCTTCGATCTCCACTCCCAATGGCGGAGGAGCAACCGCCGACGGCGCTGCCTCTTTCGGACACAGGATCGGAAGCAGCGGCGGAACCAAGATCGATGATCGATTCTGATGATGAATGTACAAGGCCGAGCCGCCAGCACGAGCAGCAACTTCCGACGAGGACGAAAAACTTGTTCGACATCGAGGCCAGCGGCGGCGGCGACGTTCCAGCCCGGGCGGCGGACTGGGGGACGATAATGAGGCTGGCGTTTCAGTGCATAGGAGTGGTGTACGGTGACCTGGGAACGTCGCCGTTGTACGTGCTGCCTGGAATTTTCCCCGATGGAATCAAGCACATGGATGATCTCCTCGGAGTGATGTCCCTGATTATTTACTCCATCCTCTTCATCCCTCTGCTCAAGTACGTCCTCATCGTCCTCTCTGCCAACGACAATGGCGAAGGTACAACGTGCATGATCGAATTCATGAGTAATAGATTCGTTTTTTTCATTTATAATTTGGGGGTTATTGAAGATATTTGAACTTAAACCTTCAATTCAAAACTCTAGACTAAACTCTTGTTCGTATAGTGGTAGCGTTTTTACGCCTGATTGATTTTTTGATTGTACCTGTGGTTAAATTTCGATCTCGACATTGATTTTTTAGCTTACAGATTGATGTTCTGTAAGCACAAATATTTTTTAATACGAATATCATATTGTATATGCTGAATTTATGAAACAACATTAATAAAATTTTGACTCGACAGACTAACTTTCTATGGACTAGTCTGAATGATTATAATCGAGAAAATTACGTAAATCTCGATTTTGTTAATTCTTACACTTACCCGCTCTTCCCAATCACAGGAGGAACATTCGCCCTGTACTCGCTCCTCTCCCGCCACGCTAAGATCAACCTCACGCCAACTCGCCAGATCGAAGACCAGAACGTCTCCAACTACAACCTCCCAACCCCAAACCGCCGCAACCAGCGCGCCTCCGCGCTCAAATCCGCCCTCGAGACCAGCAAGCCGACCAAATGCCTACTCCTCCTCATGACAATGCTCGGCGTCTCCATGCTAATCGGCGACGGCATCCTCACCCCAGTCATCTCCGTCCTCTCCGCCGTCAGCGGCGTCAAGCAGGCCACCGCCGCACTCGACGACGCCGCCGTCATGTGGATCTCCGTCGCCATCCTCGTCCTCCTCTTCCAATTCCAGCGGTTCGGCACCGACAAGGTCGGCTACACGTTCGCCCCTTTCCTCGTCCTCTGGTTCTTCTTCCTGGCGGCGATCGGGATCTACAACTTCGTCAGGTACGATCCGGCGGTCGCGCTAGGGTTCAATCCGTGGTACATCGTCAGGTACTTCGAGAGGAACGGGAAGCGGGCTTGGGCTTCGCTGGGAGGCGTGGTCCTCTGCTTGACTGGGGCCGAGGCCCTGTTTGCTGATTTGGGCCATTTCCATATCCGGTCCATTCAAATCAGCGCCTGCTCTGTTCTGATACCGTCGATACTGCTGGCGTATTTGGGACAGTGCTCTTACCTGCGTGTCCACCCTCAGGATGTCGCCACTGTCTTCTACAGCTCCATCCCTGATTGCAGTAAGTCACTAGCTCTCGTATTAAACTGTTAATACGTGTCCGTTGTCTCCTATCGTTTTAAGATGAATCTGATGATGAAATTGATTAGTACTTAGAGCATGGTGCATTGAACAAAAGTGTACACAATGTGTTTGATTTGGTTTTTGCAGAACCGTTGTACTGGTCGCAGTTCGTGGTGGCGGTGCTGGCGGCGGTGATAGCGAGTCAGGCGATCATATCGGCGTCGTTCTCGATCGTGCAGCAAGCAATGGCGATGGGTTGCTTCCCGAGGGTGAAAGTGGTTCATACCTCGGCCAAGTACGAAGGGCAGGTTTACATCCCAGAGATCAACACTTTCCTCATGCTGGCCTGTGTTGCGGTTACCCTTGGCTTCAAAAACACCGTGAAGATTGGCAATGCCTATGGTACGTAACTCTATTTATGTATACCAAGCTTCATGTACACATTTTGGAGCATAATAACAATGGTGATCAGTGATGTAGCGAGAATTTTGTTTAAGGTGGGTCCAATTCACAGTATACTAATGTAATTACAAATTTTGGCGGGTACTTTTGGCAGGAATCGCCGTAGCGATGGTGTTCGTGCTCACATCATGCTTCATGATCCTGATAATGGTGCTGATATGGAAGACCCACTTCGCACTGATACTCCTCTACTGCCTCACCATCGGCCTCATCGAGCTCGCCTTCTTGTCCTCTGTCCTCTACAAGTTCGACCAAGGCGGGTACCTTCCTCTGGCCTTCGCACTCATCCTCGTCTCGATCATGCTCGTGTGGAGCTACGGCTACCACAAGAAGTACAGCTACGAGCTTCAGAACAAGGTATCTCCCGACCAGCTCGCGCGAATCGTCACAGATCCAAGAATCCTCCACGTTCGAGGATTGGGGCTGTTCTACACCCAGCTGGTTCAGGGCGTTTCCCCTGTATTCACCCACTATGTAGCAAGAGTACCCGTCCTTCACTCGGTCTTGGTGTTCGTCTCCATCAAGTTCTTGCCCATCAGCAGGGTTCCCTTGGAGGAGAGGTATGTATGCACGTCAAATGAATGCTCTCTTTTTCACCTTGGTCATGGTAATTTCTCATTGCTGCAACTTTTGCCGGCATTGTAGGTTTGTCTTTGAGGAGGCCTTCAAGTCGGAGAGGCAGCTGATCTTTCGGTGCGTAGTGAGGTATGGGTACAAGGATGCAAGGAAGAAGGAAGATGGGTTTGAAGGGATGTTGGTGAGGAGGTTGAAGGAGTTCATCGAGACCAGTACTGTGAGAGATGATGTTGATGAAGGAGTCCTCGAAGGAGATGGAGTCATGGAGGTTGGGAGGCAGATTGGGATGGTTGATGAGGCGATTAGGGTTGGAGGGGTTGTTTATGTGCTGGGGGAGAGCCAAATTACGGCGGCCGCCGCCACCGGCGGGGAGGAGGGGAGGAAAGGTTGGAGGCTGTACATGAAGAAAGTGACGTTGGGTTGCTTGTATAACTGGTTGAGCAGGTGCGTGAGGCAGCCTGATGAAGTTTTCATGATTCCTCGGCAGAGCCTCCTCAAGGTTGGGATCACCTACGAGGTCTAGCATTCATGTGTTCCTTTCAGAAAGAATACAAGTTAAAGATAGTAGGAAAACTTTTTTTGTGGATGAATATTTGGACAGTGAGACTTATTAGTTCCATACCATTGAATTTCGTTGATTGTAGTATTCTTGCAAGCTTAATGGTTGGAATATATATGATTATAATCGTTGAGGAATGTATTTTTTATTATGGAGATGTTTTAATTGTCACTATTACGCGTCCAGATTAAACTGATCAGTTACATAAATTAGTGATCATTCTAACCATATTATACGTTAATCCCAAGCCATAATGTGCATGTTGATTCCCGGTTGTGAGTCCATCTGCTGCTCTCTTGAATCTTGATCACCACTACATCCCAATAGATCTACGAGATCGTTTGATGATAGAATTTGATGAAGCAATTTAGGTTAATTGTTAAAAGTGCGATAATTAGGTCAAATTGTCTTGATAACACAGAATAGGGATGCGACAATGAGGTTGGGACAATTTGAATCGCTTTGTGTTTCATCAATTTAATTTAATAGGAAGAAGCAAGTATTTCAAAATGTTGCATAGGGTCTAATTGTCTTATTTCTGAAATTCATCGTCCAAACGGATACACAGCATGGGAAAATAAACAAAACTTTCCGTGACCTAAATAACGTTTTACCATAATTAAGTGACGCGGGTAGCAACTTCACACTGGACGCAGAAGTTCAAAATCACAATCCAAAAACACCTCAAATCAGTTTTCCCACTCTTTCCCCTGTTCGCCTCTGTCGTCTCGTCTCCTTTCACTCACTGGATGCTGGAGAAAAGGGAAATTGGGAGGATGGAAGGTTCAAGTTCCAGGGAGTCCGGTCTCATGAAATCTTTCAGCCTTGCGATTCGTTCTATCCTCACTGGGTGCTCTAATGAGGTCCTGTTCGTCCCTCCTTTTTTCATCAACAAGCTGAGGGAACACTTCCCCATCGCGGCAGGCAATGAAAGGGCAAATCTTGTGGATGTATTTTATTCATGCAGGAATTTCTGAAAGCCTTCTCGAGGTTTAGCCGTCCAGAGCAGGAATTGCTCCGCAGATTGTACATTCAGGTACTTCGTCTCCTTCCCCTTCCATTATGCTCCTCTCCTGCGTTTTCTCATTCCGGAGTTGTTTGTAGCAAAAGCATTGGCAATAAGATCTTACCTCTTGGAACCCTAAAATTGACTTCTTACATCTAGCAAGCGGTGAACAGTGCTTCTAGAATCGTGTGACTGTTATGTTGGAATTTCTGAACAAGTGAGGTCTAGGGTTTGTCATAATGCTTCTTGTACGCAGTCTACTCTTTTTATTTTCCGATCACTGTGCTGTAAAATTAACTTCTTGACAAACTTACTTCCAGAGTTACTCTGCTGTTCTTGAACCAAGTGATTACCAGCCGTGACTGATGAATGTGTGCATACTACGCCGACTGTCTGTAGAGTTATAGCTGGATCTAGTCAGAGTATGCTTATAGAACTTTGGTGCTAATAATCATTTGCATGGTGTTGAATTTGCAGGTTGTTGCCTCTTTGCACCTAAGGATAGAGGTTTGCTCTCCATTCACTACTTCCTTAAGTTTGTACCATTAGCATGCAGTGGTTGAGGCCTTAAATAACTCAGTCAGATTACTCCTTACTCACAGGCGTTATACCGGACTGTCAACAATTTGATTATGCACCATGTTTCCTAGTGAGAATTTAGTTCTCTTTGTGTTGTTGATCAATGAAAAATATTACCTTGTTATGTCAGTCAAAGCAGTTATAAAATACTGATAACTCATGGGAGTATAACTATAGCTTTCAGACAGCATATTGACTAACTGTACTGTCAGGACCTTATAAAAAACTGTAAGTAATTCCACGAGCTTCTTTGTGAGTTTTGTAGTTGAACAAAGGTAACCTCTCTTTCCTATCAGAAAGGTTGTGATGATGTTCTGGACTGCTTTACTACTCACAGACTATGACGTGGAACTAACAGTTAAGAAGTCTGGTTGCCTTAGTTTTAGGGAGAAAAAGGGGGAAATGTCCTGTTTTGTCTAGATACTGGGTCTGCGGTGACGCTGTCTTACGTCAGTTATAAGAATTATAGTTCAAATCATGCTCTTAAACATTTGTAACATATCTTTCTTGTTTAGTTGGCTTTGCATAATTGTTGGTTTTGTTGCCCTTTTGACAGAACGAGTTTCACGATTTGTGCAGTCAGTTGCAGGTACAGTTTATTTTCTCTCGTTCTTGATAATAGCTGGTAGCGAGAACCCATCAGATTCAGGTGTTAATTTGTGGCGAGATAGTAGATGTCATTAACCCACTCTGCATGTATCTTGTTCTGCATTTAATTTATGCTTCTGAGATTGACTAAAATAAGTTTTACCCAAACGGATTCTCATTTTGATAAGAGGTTAGCATGGCTTGAGAATGCTACTTTGATTGCTGTACAAAGCATGATCAAAGAATAGGAAAATGATAACGTAGTCTCTTTGTGAAGCTTTGGTGCTATGTACATGGCTAAATGCATTAACATCATACGAAGACCTTGATTCACATTTTCTAGTTGTAAAAGTTCTTTCAATGGCTTCTCTAAATGGAGACTCCAATCTCTTTGTAAAGATTCAAAGGGTGGTTTTCGTTTTCCCTCTCTGTAGTTTCATTTTACTCTTATGTTTTCTTTGGTTTCTTAATTGCTTTATATCAAGCACTGGAATTCAGTTGCTGGATTCATAATTCTCTTCTTTTAACCTCCAGCCCTCCAGCTCTTGATTCAATAGGCTCGCTTTTGTCAACCCCCCCTCTCTCATCGTGTAAGGATTACTTGTTTTGACAGGTGGGGTCCATTCTTGATGCCGCGGAGCAACTTGTGGAGGAACAGACTTTGGACCCTTTGTTCCTAGATAAGTATGCACCGTATCAACTATCAAAGCAATCACAATTCTCTGCTATGTGAACCTGTAAACACATTTTGACTAAAGGTGTTGTTTAAACTTTGAAAATTTGAATGATAAAATTAGCAGACGAGATTTTTGAAAATTGATCAGTGTCAATAAGAAATTAGAAGTAACATGGTATTTCTGCTTTAGATGTTTAGTTGAAGTGGATTGCCTTCTGCACAGGAGTAATGTCATGGATGTCTCTTCCAGTTTGTCAAATGCGAAAGAGGAGGAAATCCAATACCTGTCGGTCATTCTGCAAAAGGTTGGTATTTTGGTATCAGCCTCTCTAGCAGCTTTGCAGGTCTTAGTCCAAGTAATTAATTAGGACATTAAACTCTATGACTGATAGAACCTGGGATTAGGGTTCTATCGAGAATTGGGGATTTAGGGATTAAGAACAGAATTAGGGATTTGAGAAAGATAGATAGAGAATCGGCCTAGGCCTTTAGAGGGATTGGGAACGAGAATTGAGAGGATTAGGAGAATAGGGTTTAGGAAGGCTTTTCTTAATATTCTTCTTATTGATTATGAATGAATGACCAATTACATATTTATAGCGAAATACTAGAAAAACCTAATAGACTATCCTAATATGACTCAAAGACTAATAACCATATCTAGATAAATCCTAATAATATTAATATTGATAATTATGGTTAAACCTAAAAAGTAGGTTTCTATCAATGACTCGTACCTGTTACACACAGAATCATAGCCTCAACTTCCAAAAGATAATCTTCTGCTTTGTATGTTGGATTGGGAAAAGAGGAAAAAATTTACGAGGAACAAATAGGGAGGGAGTAAAATTTTCTCCTCCACAAGTCCCCATGCAGTTCATGTTGTTTCCACAGCTATTGGGGGGATATCACCTCCTGACTAGTTTTAAATTTTAATCAACTTTGCTGTTAATTGTCGTTTTAATTCCATTCTAAGGATGCTTTAGAATGCACCCATGCCTTGTTCTGGATGACAATTGATCACATGCAGAACAGTTTCCTAGGCATACGAATATGAAATCTTTGCTGACAGAATCTCGTTTTTTCTTTTTACCAGGCAGAAGAACAGAATCGCACTACGCGAGATCGTATCGAGCTAATAAAAGCAGCAAACAAGGATGTCCCTAGGGCTAAGATTTTGTAAAGGTTCTACGCTTCTTCCCTAACCCTTTTGGACAAGGTTATGATGTTCCATATATCGTTTCAGAACACTGTTGAATTGTTGATTGGGCAAACTGCGTTTATTCTCGGATAGAAACATCGAGTAATGCTAAATGTGATGCAGTGTCTATATATGTTTGTAGAGTGAACATCAAAGACTGATGGGAATGAGCCAGGCAATGAGGGAGAGTAATGACTTGTTGATAATATGGCTGATCTTTGAACTTTGTAGCTGTTGAATAGTGGGTCAACGATGAAGTTGTCTGCAATATGACGAATTCAATGCCGTGGCAAAAAATAAATCTAGAGTAGTTTGCTTGTTGTTGAAAGTGACCCTTTTGGTGGTCACATGATCTGGATCTGACTCTGAATGGCCATTGTAAGATAAACCGAGCATTGTAACGAAGAAACAGGAACAGAGATTAGTTGTTTCCCTCTTTTGAAGAGAAAAGGAAAGAGCTGAAGTTTGCTTCTCTCCCCCCTTCTTTTCAACAGCAACTTAGAAAGCCGAGAAGAGTACAACAGCTTTTATAGCATGACAAAAAGAAAGTTAGCTGAAATTTTAAACCCACCAAAAGAAGAAAGTTCTACTGATTGATCTATGGGTTTTTTTTAATGGAACTGATCAATTTGCTTCCACTGATTATGCTCATCATCAGGGCCATAAACTCCAGTTTCATTGACTTGGTATCCCGTGACTGAGTACCCAACACCGTATCCTCTCTCAAAGTAGGCCAGAAAAGAAAGACGCTTGTCTTCCAACGCGAGGTCGCACCAATAAGGTCCCCGCGGGACGTCGTGGACGTCCTCGAAACTCCAACTGTAGACCTCGCCGAAGTTCATGGCGCCGGCCCCAACGTCGTGGTCTGGGGCTTCACAATGGACTATCAGCATCTTCTTGCTGTTCAGCGCGTTGGTGATGTTGATGATCCGTGCATCGCTGATTAACCGCCGTGCCATAATAGCGAGAGTAATGATCATTGTGGCGATCATCAGCTGCTGCTTCTTCCCGCTGATCACCATTGTCATCGTCATCATCATCATCATATATGGAGGTAGCATTTTACTTTCTCTCTTTTTATACACGCAGCAATATTGGATGAGTAATAGACAAAAATAGGGATCTTTGAGACGACGGTGTCCTCTCCGTCGCTCTGCTCTTGCGGTGGCGTACGGCTCTCAGGCTCCGTCTTAATCACAAGACAATTAACAATCCCATTTCAATTGGCCTCTATTTGGAAGTACCATCGCATCAAATCCGTCGCCACCGTTGAAACCCCCTCCACCCACCGCAAGTCTCCACCCTGCTTGCGGCGGCTGCAATCAGACAATTCCATTGGCAACTGAAATTGAGTGGGAAGCACAGGCGGAGAGAGAAGAGGCTGCGGAGTCGGCTCTGAGATATCTCCCGCCGTCGATGGACCCCTCCAGCCGCTGCCGTCTCACCCGACTGTGGCGGGAATTGGAAGGGCTTCCGCAAGCAAGGGTGCGATTAAAATTATTTTTAATTGGATTATGATTAAAAAATAATAAAGAAAATTAATACTAAACGAGGACATTTGAGTCATTTTGCAGCACATTTAATGGTTGATTAACAGATAATTAGAATGTAAATTTGTTACATTGTTAAGTAGAAGTACATGTTTGTGCAAAGTATTATTAGGGAGATACGTTTGTTAATTTGCTATGGTAGAGGAGTACAAACTGCTGTTAAATTGTTAATCCAGCTTAAGCAAACTCGGGTTTGTCAATTAAGCCACCGACGGCTTGCCAGTTGACTGGTGTCTGAGAGTAATATTGTAGCGGACAAGCAGTGGGCTTTTCTTCTTCTGCGATCCTGTTTGTAAGAGAAAAGTGCCGCCAACCCTTCCCGCCGTTCCTGGCACGCTGTGAACTGTGGAAAGTGGGTTGGCTGGTAGAGATAGGATACCAGAGAGAGAAAACCCCTCAGGTGAAAGTAAGGAGTGATTGATTTCAAGAGAAGAAGTCTGTCTCTTTTCCTTCGGGGTGCCCTAAATTTTCTCTTCTCTGATCATCGTATGTGAATATATCTATCTATTCAGTGCAGACCCGATTCTCACCTGCAGTAAGATACGGCGAAAGCTCCCACCTTTTTCTGTTTCCACTAGTGTTTGATTAGCTTCAGCAATTGGTTTCACCTGTTCCCTTACCGGAATCTTTTGCCAGCCGCGGGGATTGCTTCGGCTCCCACATTTCGTAATGCTGTGCTAGTTGTTGTTGATGTTAGGGTATGTGGGATGAATGGCTCTCATTTTGGGAAGAGAAGGAAAAATGTTCCCTTTTCATGCTATCAAAAGCTGCTCTCTTGTTTGGGGTGTGGTTTCCAGGGTTCAGAAGGTTGCCTCAGTTTCAAATCATGGCCAAGATATTGCCGTTCACAAAAGTTTCAGCAAGTTTCACATGTATCGGCTTTTGGCTTACCAATCTTATTCGAGTACTGCTCCTCAACACGAAAGGCTGTCTTGGGAAGTTTCCCCTCGTGCTGTTCTCTTGAGGAAGCTGGAAAGTGCTCTGAATGACCACCAACTAGATGAAGCCTGGGTGAATTTCAATGGCTTCAAAAGCTTGTATGGATTTCCTCCGGATGCTCTAATCAGCAAGTTGGTCACGGAGTTATCATACTCTGCTGACCCTTGTTGGTTGCAAAGAGCATATAATCTAGCTGTCCTCATTTGCGAAGAGAAGTCGAAAAAGTTGCTGCAGGTTGATATCCTTACTAAGCTCTCACTCTCTTTAGCGAGAGTGCAGATGCCCATTCCAGCCTCGGGGATTCTTAGTCTGATGCTGGACAGAAGGATTCTGCCTCCAATGAATGTGTTGTGGTTGGTTCTTTTCCACATGGTTAAGACTGACCCTGGGACTTATCTCGCATCAAATTTCTTGATTCAGATTTGTGATTGTTTCCTTGATTCAAATGCTAAAAAAGATCAACAGGTGAAACTGGTTAAACCAGACACCATGACTTTTAACATTATTCTTGATGGTTGTGTGAGGTTTAAATCGCCTCTAAAAGGTCAACAGGTTATGGAGCTGATGGCAGAGATAGGGGTTACTGCTGATGCACACTCCGTCACTCTCATTGGCCAGATCCATGAAATGAATGGCTTGAGGGACGAGATCAAGAAACTTAAATATCATATTGATGGGTTACCAGTTCCTTTTCTTTGTCACTACCAGCAGTTATATAATAGTTTGTTAAGCTTGCATTTCAAGTTCGATGACATCAATGCTGCTGCTAAGCTCATATTGGATATGCACATTCCTCGGGTTTCTGCTACTCTTCATGAGAAATGTAGAAGGGAACCGCAAATGCCCCATCTTGTTTCCATAGGTTCTGACAGTATTAGGTCTGGCTTGAAGATGCAGATTCTGCCTGAACTATTGGTGAAGGATTCTATCCTACAGTCAGAAACTGAACTAGAGCTTGTTGCTTTTAAGAATGGGAAAATTCTCCTTAGGAAAAGAGCAATGGCGAAGCTTGTTGCTGGTTGTCGGAAGCATGGTAGGATCAGCGAGCTGTCTGAGGTTTTATATAGCATTCAAGAAGACTATCATAAACAAGAAGGATCGAGTTTATGTTCCGAAGTCATTGAAGCTTGTGTCCATGTAGGCTGGCTGGAAACTGCACATGACATCTTGGATGACATGGAAAAACTTGGTGGTCGGTCAATGAGCTTGACTTCATATATTACACTTTTAAAAGCATATTATGGGAAGCAGATGTTGAAACAGGGAAATGCGTTGCTAAGGCGAATGCAGAAGTTGGGTTGGCTTGTAGATGCTTCTAATGAAGTGGTAGCATTCTCTTGTGCATCTGAAACATCTGATTTGGCACATATATCTTCCAAATGTAGATCAGGCCTGGCTGAGTTTTTGCTTCAAGAAGCAGGTGAAGAAAAGGGTATGTCTCCTACAGTGTATGAGTTGAATTCTACTATATACTTCTTTTGCAAAGCTAAAATGATGGAAGATGCTCTGAAGACATACAGAAAAATGGGGCACATGCAAATTCGACCCACAGTACAAACTTTTGCCCATCTTGTGCATGGGTATTCTTCTCTAGGAATGTACCGGGACATTACCATTTTGTGGGGGGACATCAAGCGGAACGTGGAAAAGAGTAACTTAGCTTTGTGTAGGGACATGTACGAGTGCTTGCTTCTGAACTTTCTTCGAGGTGGGTATTTTGAGAGAGTGATGGAGATTGTCGATTGTATGAGAAAACAGAACATGTATGCTGATAGATGGATGTATAGATGTGAGTTCTTGAAGCTTCATAAGAATCTTTACACGAGTTTGAAAGCCTCTGAGGCGAGAAATGACACACAAAAGAAGAGGCTCCAGCATGTCGCAGCTTTTAGGAAATGGGCTGGAGTTGTATGATGTTTTCTAAATATGCATGGCTTGAAAAATATTCACCTCCTAATTGGAGCGGTTCGGTCAAGGGCCCTAGACCTCATTGCATCCTAGTGAATCTTACAAGGCAATTCAAGGTTTGTCTTCAATCTACTCAAATATTTTTCAGATTTCCCTTTCATGTTTACTTCAGATGTTCTTTAGTTATTGAAGCTGCAACAATACTAACTCAGGCAATCCAAGATGCTACCCTGCCTGACCAACATTTTGGCTGCGGGGTTAGAAAAGGGCAATTAGCTCCTTCAACCGTGTCAAGAAGACTGTCATGGATTAAACTTTAAAGAACATGAGTTCATGCAGAATTCAGGGTTCAATGAATAGGAGCATGAGATGTGGATATTCAGCAGGGAATAGAAGTAAAGAATTTGGTGTTCCGGTTTTGGATGTTTAATTGGTGTACTTCATTATTTTCAGGAGCAATGGTACATAGTCATGTCAGATGTTGTCAAGAAACTCAGAGGAGATCAAGTACTTAAAGCACGGGCATTATTGAAAAATATAGTCGTGAATGCAATGAGCAACCCTAAGGGGGGGGGGGGGGGGGGGATTAAAGCTGATGTGATATGGGAAAAGTCCAACTTACCTGAGTTTCTACTAGCAACTCTACAATGAAGCCGCTGCCCATTCCAAGATTTTGCTGAAGAACCAAAGTGAGTGAAAGGACGAGAGGGTAGTTCTGGACACAGTAGATGTGGGGAAGGTACAACTCTTTTTTTTTTTCTCTCTTCAAATACAATGGTTCGGATGGAATGTGAAGTGATATATACTTGCTGGAAAATTTCACTTGATGCAGCAGTTTTGAATTTGTACAGTTGTTTGATCACAGTATGTTGAGGCAGAAACATGTTCTGTAATTGCAGGCCAGTTTTTTCGCATCAGTGTGAATCAGCTTAGCGTCGAAGCATGGCTTTGATCTACAGCTGGAGAAGCTGTTGTTTTTCGCGGTGCAGTGTCTGCTGGAGCCTTCAGGGATCCTTTCCAACTTCTTAACAGGAGTTCATCATTCCAGTCAAATTGCTACTTACGCTGCGACGATACTCACAGGTTGTACTGGCTAGCATCAACTTGCGCTTGAAATGTGTTTCCAAATCTGCGAACCCACAGCACTGGCTAGGGTTGATGTTCCAAATTGATTTCTGTTTGCATAACCCAACACTTCTCCTACATCAAAAGTGCAGTTCAGCAGCGTCAGATATTCTTGTTGATCAACCAACTCTCTTGTATAGTTAGTAACTTATTTCACCTGAATTAAAGCTGATGTGATATGGGAAAAGTCCAACTTACCTGAGTTTCAAACTTTCTGGGGCCATGATCTATCTTACACATTAGTGAGTAATTTCTACTAGCAACTCTACAATGAACCCGCTGCCCATTCCAAGATTTTGCTGAAGAACCAAAGTGAGTGAAAGGACGAGAGGGTAGTTCTGGACACAGTAGATGTGGGAAGGTACAACTCTTTTTTCTCTCTCTCTTCAAATACAATGGTTCGGATGGAATGTGAAGTGAGATATACTTGCTGGAAAATTTCACTTGATGCAGTAGTTTTGAATTTGTACTGTTGTTTGATCACACCATGTTGAGGCAGAAACATGTTCTGTAATTGCAGGCCAGTTTTTTTCGCATCAGTAAGAATCAGCTTAGCGTAGAAGCATGGCTTTGATCTACAGATGGAGAAGCTGTTGTTTTTTCGCGGTGCAGTGTCTGCTGAAGCCTTCAGGGATCCGTTCCAACTTCTTAACAGGAGTTCATCGTTCCACTCAACTTGCTACTTACGCTGCAAGTGCGACGCTACTCACAGGTTGTAACGAACTTGTTCAAGACCACCACCAACCACAGGACAAAACTATGTTTCAACATGATGATGATCAATGACACGAATCGTCTTGCCAAGGGAGTGAAGTGAAAGCCCCCTACCCCTAAAAAAAGATGTACTGGATAGCATCAACTTGCATAACCTGACACTTTTCCTACATCAAAAGTTTAGTTCAGCAGCGTCAAATATTTTTGTTGATCAACCAACTCTCTCTTGTGTAGTTAGTAACTTATTCACCTTGCCGTTGCCGAACAACAGTACTCAACACTAAAACATGAAAATACAACCAGGTGTTATGGCTGACCTTGTGCCAGTTCTCCTTCAGGAGGGATACCAAGAAATAACACCAGTAGTGTTTTCTTTGTAATGCTAACAGTAGTAATGATAAACTGTTAATAACTTAATATGATGCCATTTTTGGATCCTTAACAATTTTAGAGGAGCAAGTGAAGAGGGGCGATCGAATGGGTAGGGAATGAGAAGGTTGCCCCCATTTCAATCAACCTCGACCACTGAATCAGAAGAGCAAAGAAAGGCCTGTCAGCCTGTCAGGTTGTTATTTTTTGGACAAATAATTTATTAAAGAAAATATAACATCTGTTCGGTTCTATGGTGTAGTGGTTAGCACTCTGGACTTTGAATCCAGCGACCTGGGTTCGACTCCCGGTAGGACCTTTTTTTCCCGTCATCCTCTGCTCGAGCTCTCTTCCCAGTTCAGGTAGAAGGAAGACTGAAAGCTACAGCTTTTCTTGTTTGTACTTTGCAGCTGATCCAATGAATGCTTAACCGACTGTTTTTTTTGGACAATAATGCTTAACTGACTTACTGTCCACTTTTTGACGGGAAAAGCTACTGTCAGTATTCTTCTCCCTAGCTAGCTAACTAGCGCCCGCCCGCCAACCCACCCTTCAATGGCTAGGCCTCCTAGAGTCTACATCTGATCCATTGCTTGGCGCCGACCAACGGCCAACTGTGTTTCACAGAAATCAGCAAGTTGCCAGAAATCAACGAATTCAACCGAGAACACGAAAGTGCACGTAAAAGGCAATTAAAACGAGGTTCTGAATCAGCATGTCTGGTACGTAGCACTGGTTAGCTAGCTGTAGGCTTTAGCCAGGGACCAAACAGGTACATGGAATAGAAGGTCCGGCCGGCGAACAGAACCAAACACAGGAATATGAAACACGTGTGCGTTTATCCATGGATCAGCTAGCTTGCTAGCTAGCTTATCCTTTCTTCATTTGACGAAGATGGTTCAGTCAGTATTAGTTAGTTGTTTCGTAATCCAACGAGAAGTCACTTTCAGGGGGACAACAGTAATAATCAACCTCATCAACTGCGTCTGTCTCTGTCTCATTACTCTTTGACAAAGTCCATTTCTTTGAAAAAGGCTGACAGCGGACAGGCAAACTACTGCTGCAAGCTCTCGGCTTTAACTAGGCACGTGTCCCAGAATTTTATGATCAAAGATCCTCCTCTGACTTCTTTGCTTTCTCGATGTCATGTAATACATGTTCAGGTCAAGAGAGGAAAACAAGTTAAAACAGAACTTGCCTGTGTTGTCTGGTCTACTTCCCTCTCTCTTCTTCTTTTCCTTGCAATGGTACTAACATATATACATCCATCTTCATGGAGTGGAAGGGCCAACACCGACACACGTTTGAAAAGTGATAGATTAGGTTTGAAATAGCAATGTCAACAAAAACAATCTCTCTCAATGCATGCACCTGTTACCTGATGTGTCAAAAACTAGCTCTAACCGCGTCGATAATACGAGCTGGAGTCCGACCATCACCAAACAACTCAAATTGACGGAAGGCGTAAATCTCTTATGAATTGTTACTAGTATGATATGATTCTCGTGCACGTACATTGTTCACCTTCTCGATCAAACAAATCAGTTTATTGGTAGCTAGTTAGTATTAGACTTAATTGGTTACAACATTCATGTCGATCGATCCCAAAGTTGAGTTTTAGCCGCGACTGGGGACACTCTGGTCTTCAATGTCAAAAGTGGATGTGTTGTATTAAATTTTAGTTACAGACTTTACAAAGAAAAAAATGAGTATACCCGTAGTCCGATTTTACTCAATAATTCGAGTTTAAAAAAAGATAAGCACATGAAAGTATATTTTTTTTTCCGTTGAATCCACATAAAAGTATTTTAACTGAATATTACCATCTCATATTGGAAACCACTTCATGGGATGATCTCATGTGGATGAAGCTTTACCCATTAAAAGTACAGCTCATAGTGGTGTCTTCAATTGTCACCAACTATTATTCCAATGTATTTTTTTCTCTCTTATCTTCTCGTCAAGCGCCCATTTTCGTGGCCGTTTTTAACTTGAGAGGATAAAGGAAAGAGAGGGGGACACTTGTGCTTTGTTTATACGGTTCCCCAAAGTCAGACTTTGGGGATGAGGTTTAATTTGAGTTAAAAGCTAGCAATTAAAGACTGAAGAATCAAAGATAAGAATAGAATTTGTGGGTCAATGTTGGAAGTTGACTGCAAATTAGCTTTCTGTGACAATGGAGACGAGTAGCGAACAAGGACTTAGTTTAGAAGTATTATTGTTGGTCTTGAATTTGGATGTTTTAGATTTAAATTCTTTATGTAACACCTAATTATAAAAAGGAATGATATATCACAGATAAAAACACTGAAATTTCTACAGTTTTGAACTGTTTAGAATGTGGAGATCTAGACTTCAATTTTCCAAACGATCCATTGTTGTAATTAATATGATAGTTTTTGTGATCTAGTTATAACAAATATATTAATTGTGAGTATTATTAGGTTTGACTTATAATATTTTCGACCAAACCTAATGGAATTCTGTTAATTCAATTTTCCCTTGCTGGTTTGACATCTGCATATAACAATCAATAATGATATTAATTAATTAACTAATTAGCAACTAGCTAGGTACGTACAACCTCAATCCAAAAATTGATGGATAAAGTAGTTAATTACTCAATCTACAGGCTAAAAAATATTCTATTCGGTTGACACTCACAATGTAAATTAAATTGAGCGGCGCCAAATTCAGAAGATTATAAATTTGAGAGGTGTAAAGTAAAAGGTTGCGTGCCAACCGCAAGGTATGAGGTTTCACTTCGAGTTATGGAATACATCAATTTACTGATAGAGCGAAAAAGTTATATCTTTTTATATATATTAGGTTCGAGTTATACATACTCTTTATTGATTACATCCTTCTTTGACTACAATCTAGTTATATCTACGTGCACGATCGATGGAAGCCGGATGAAATGAAAATGACAGGTTGATTCTAGGGAGTTCATTGTTGAACCGCAATCTCTCTACTAAATTGGATCAATAAAAGAGTTTAGGGTTGGACGATAAGAAGCACGCAATCGGCATTTTCCATCCCAATTCACAAGTAGTTTTGGTCACATAGCATGTGTGAGGTGGGGCAAAGCTGTACGTGCACTAAACTATTGCTTCACGCGACTTTAATTTTGTGTTCAATTGATTGCTTCTTCATTTCGTGTTACATACATGTGCATAGGGTTTGACTTGTATTCGTATAAAAAAAAAGTATCTGTATGATGGAATTTTGCAAATGGGCTGACCTTGAAGTCGTACATAGTTATTATACCTATGGTTAGATTTTGATGATGGCCAGATTGATTGATTGATTAATTCAAAACTTGAATTAGTATCAGGGTTGACAATCATTATTGTACATAATTATTTCGAGTAATCTTGTTTTACTAGATGATTAGATGATTAATTATTATTATCTTCAGTCGTGGTATATATAAATGGTTGTCAGCTGGGTGGGAATAGGTGTAGGTGGCGCCCTTTGGGAGGTTGTATTAGTTGTTCATCAGGTGTGATAGTTAGACTGGAATAAATCGGATGCAAGAGGGGAAAAAGGTAAACTATGAATCATAAATATTATAGTATCGAAAAATGTATATACCTCAAAACACTACATATGCAAATGATTCATCTAAACCAACTCTTCAGAACTATTTTACAAATTTAATTTGGATCTTATAGGGTACTCATTGAAATGAGTGCATACCGTGCAACTTAGGGTCGTTTGGAAGTTGCGATTGTTTTGTTGAGATTGTCATTATGCATGTATTGTTTACAATGCATCGTTTTTTTTTGTTTTTTTAGCAGAAATAATACATGGATTGTTTCTATGATGTGACAGAAACTATCACTCATTTTGAGTGATTGTTATATCTCAACTTTTAGTTATGATTGTTGAGATAGTTGAGTTGAGATTGTTTTGTCTCAGCTTTTAGCTGATGCGACATACACAATCACACATACCAAACGTTGTATTCCACAATGCATCAAATTCGACAATACATGTATAATATTATACATGCATTCTCAACAATACATCTATTTAACAATCGCAACTTCCAAACGACCCTTCTAAATGTACAGTTTAATAATTAAAGTAAAAAAATATAATAATTGTATTTGTCAATTACAACAATATTACTATGGTTATCTCTTGCATTTTTACTCATAAATTTAATCGTAGAATGATAATTTAGTAAGCAAATAGTAAATATTTGATCTTTTTCATAGACAACATTGTAGATATTTAGTGATCACTTAGAGATCTAACATCTAGTATAGACTCTCTGTCACGGGTAAGTAGATGAGAGATGGAATGAGAAAGATTATGTATGATATGATAACCAATAGGAGATTCATGGCCCTCATAGATCATGTAGTCCAATACAAAATTACTTTCGTGATATGTATTGTTCGGTGAAAAGTAAGGTAATTGTCAAATGACAAAGATGTAGATGAATGCTAGATGAAGTGAAAAAACTATATAACTGAATAGTATGTAGAATTACCTCGCTGCACATTATAGACCCGAGGAAGTGTAATAACTTCATAAAATTAGCATAATTCATTGTTTCACCCTCGAATTTACCGTTTTCAACATTAAAATTTTGATCGTCTACCAATTACTTATAAAGGAAAACGAGATCGAAACAAATAAGGAAAAGGTAAACTATTGAACAATGAAATGTTAAAAACAATTTTACAGTTTGACCTTACGGCAAACTGTAGTTCCTTTTCATGGTAGATCCTAATTACAAAAATATCGGCTCCCCACATTTTGGATGACCGGCTCAAGCCCACAAACTTGGAAAAAAAGAAGAAACCAAATCGCCAGAGACACATATCAATCATCCTGCTGTCTCCTTTGTCCTTTTTCTTTCTCAACAACATGCAAACTACCCAAAAGGAAACAAAATTGATATTTGAAGATTCCTTCCTTCAGTGAATTCCACTCCTTCCTCTTGTTTGTCCTTTGCCAGATCTCTCTTCTTGCTCTGCTGTAGTCTCTCTTAGTAGCAAGGAAAGTGAATCAAGACTCCTTTTCATGCTGTACAATTGGGGGTCTTCCCTTTCCTTTGAAGCAAAACTTTCCTTCTTCTTTCTCTCTTCCACAGTAGCTGTATTCATATCCTTGTTTGGCAGGCAGCCAGCCTGACCATGGTGGTGGCCTGAGGCTCTCTGCAGCTTTGCCACTTGTCCTCCTTCCTTCATTCTGTCCCTTTCTTCCCCAATCAATGAATCGAATGCAATATATGTGGGTGCTTGTTTTGGGCAATTCCCATTAATAGAAAGGAAAGGACACTCTGGGTAGTGGTTGACAGGATATCATAAATGAAATGGGATTGATGATTATGGCTTGCTGTTGCTCTGTAACTACTGCCTGTTAATTCATTATTTCTTGAGGGAAAGTTTGATGGGCAGACCGTTCTGGGGAAGAGCAAAAGGACCATACTGAATTCCATTGTTGTCACCCACGATAGACCACCTGCCAGCAACACAAGAAAACAAGTCTCAGCCTTCCTCTCTTTCTTACCCAACTTGCTATTTTTGGATAGGCAAGCAAAAAGAAAAAGGAAGCAACAGAAGAAAAGAAGAGGCAGCAGCAGGGCTCCTTTTCTTTATGGTTTTTGGGTTATAACCGACCTGTACTTGGTGGTCAGGTGGTGAAGCAGCACTAATATCTCCACCTTAGCTAGCTCATTCCCAGGGCACGCGTGGGTCCCGCTGCCAAATGGCATGAATGTATTGGCCTTTGGTGCCACCTGTTGATTCCCAATCAAGAAGATGGAACAGAGAGCTTATTAGAATCGATAGAAAAACAGAGGAGATAGTTGTTACTGTTACTGTTACTGTTTTACAGTGAGGATAACAGAAAGAGGAGGTTTTACCTCGAATCTTGAAGGGTCAAATTTCTCAGGGTCGGGGAAGATATCAGGGTTGTGGTGAATGTTCCTGAAAAGTGGTAAAACTTTCCATCCTTTGGGGATTAGATACCCTGAAAGTGACCAAAGAACAAACAAGACCAGACACAAAATATCAGCATCATCCCATTGCAAGCAGAAGTGGGTTTGAATTGAATTGAGCGGATGAAAACTGAAGCCAAAAGAAAACAGCCAGCAGTCTGCTTGCTACTGACCTTCATACTCAACATCTTCGACAGCTTCTCTGAAAGTGAAAGAAAGAATTGAAGCGAGTCTGAGTGTCTCCTGAATCACCCTTGAAGTGACTGGCATCATTTTTGTGTCTCCCCAACTCAGAGCTCCTTTCTCCCTACTAATCATCTGCTTGGCGACCTCCTCTTGCTCTTCCTGCCAGAACAAAAAATAAAAAAAAAAAGTTTAGAATCAGTTTCAGCAACATCCTTCTTTTGTATTGAATATTAATTCAAAAGGATTCGGCTTTGGGAAGAAAGAAAGAAACTTACAGTGACGGCCTGAAGAACAGATGGGTTGTCTCGTAGGTACTTGAGAACCCAGGTGAGAGCACTGGCGGTGGTGTCCCTGGCGGCGAAGATAACTCCGATGACGTTATCGGTGATTTGCTCGTCGGTGAGTTCTTTGTCTTCCATGAAAGAACCCAGAAGGTCGTTGTGGTCATGTTTCATCTCCCGCCTCATCGCCATGATTTTCGCCACGATTCGACCCAACTCCTTCCTGGCCTTCATCGCCTTGTGGAAAAGCGTCCCCGGAAGGTTCACCGGCATCGAATTGTAACCCTTTTCCAAAACGTAATAACACCTCTTCAATTCCTCCCCGTACATAGCTCCATCCTTGCCAAATATCGACAGCAGCGCCACATTGAACGTATACTGCAAAACCCACAAGAAAAGAACAAAAATTTAGTCTCCCAAATCCTTTACAGAGTGCTCTGACTCTGTTTTTTACAGGGGGGGAAACAGAGTGCTCTGTTTTTTTTACCGTTTTCATTTCGAGGTAGGTATTGATTTCGTGGGTGGCTTCCCATGAATGGAGGGCGTGGAGGGCGAGGGATTCAACTTGCGGAACGATGTAATGGAGCGATTGCGGCATGAAGGCTCGGAGGACGAGCTTGCGGAGCTTGGAGTGGTAATCCCCCTGGTGGAAGAAGATGGCCTGCCGCCCCAGCATCCGCTCTTTGCTGGCCGGGAATGTGGGCTTGAATATGTTCGATTTGGTGACCAGCACGAATTTGGCAGCTTCAGGGCTGGAGATCATGACGCAAGGGCAGCCCAAGATGTGGGTCTTGAAGATTGGACCGTACTTGCTCTGTTTCGAGGTGAAGAACACATTGGGGTCCTGCGAGTACATCTGAAACGTCTCTCCGACGTACGGATACCCCATGGATCCCGGCGGGAGAGGCAATTGCTGCGGCCCCCGCTTGGAGAAGAAGCGGTTGAGGATGAAGAGACCCGATGCGAAGACGGCGGCGAAGATGAAGAAGAAGGGGTGAATTGGGGAATTGGTGAAGATATCCATGGATGATGGAATGGATAAGACGGACAGGAGGTAGTGATTCAGATTTCAGGATTGTTTTTCGGGTCTTGAGTGGAATTGGGAATGGAGGGTTTTATGGAGAGGAAGTGGGAGGGGAAGGAGGAGAGGCATTTATAGGGTTTTGCTTGGAAGGGTAGAAAGGGGAATTGTCTGAAGGAACCAGCTTGAAATCCACTCCACACACGGAATCTGCATCCAGCTCATGTGGGAGACTGACTGAGGAGTAGAAGAAGGGGATTTCAGCTTTCCATTTCAGTCCTCTCTCTCTCTCTCTCTGCCTCTTTTTCGCTCCATTTTCTGTTATATTAGTTTAATGGTGTTTGGACTTTTTGGGATGATGGGGGAGATTGGGCACGTGGCAGGAGAATACAAGGGGAAGAGAGGGAGCAAACAGGAAGGTGGCAAGAAGAAGGATGGGAGGGTGAAGAGGGAGCTGTTCCAATGAATGAATTGATGAATACGAAGGAAGAAAGAAGTTGGCAAGCAAGTTGGAGCTGGAGAATTTGACCATAACAAAATGATTAATGAGCCCATGCTGTTGCCCAAAAGGCTTTTCTTGAATGCTAGCAGGAGCAACCAGTCGACTCCATTGTTTCTGTTTTAATATGTCAACTTGTTTGGGGGAGGAAGTATGGTATGTGGTGGTGTTGATGTGGCAAAGTCATTAGTAGTGAATTTTTCATCGGATTTTATCGTCTTCAATGATATTATGGTGGGTTCAGATCATTATCCGAATATTCGAGTTGGTTGTCATGTAAAAAAGAAACCAATTATCTTATATATGAAATGTGGGTACGCTTTATTGGCCAAAACTTCTCTACTACTGTTTCATTATTTGGCGTTTTGTGGGCTGGGATTGAAGAGCTTCCCTGCATCAATTTCGTTGCCCACCCCGACTCAAAAAGAGCTCCCGTGTGGCTGTCTCTCCCGTCCTTTCAACTCTCAAATCTCACCCCTGCAGCAGCCAGCCATGCTTTCTGTACCCTCAATCCCTTCACGACCTTACCACTAAAATCCGCAATCCAACCCAAAACTTCAGTCGTCAATCATGCTCTGTTCCGACCAGCTGGGTTGTCCGACCCGACCCAACAGTACCTGCTCTGTTCCGCAGCAGTCAATCATGCCTTCCTTCGCAACCTTTTTATTTTTCGCTTTATGTTTTGTGACCAGAAGCCTTCCCTTGCCCATCAGTGTATGCCCACTGTCAAAGAGCTGAAAAGCCTATGCCACATCGCATCATCAATTAGAGGTCAGGTGGCCATACCTTTTGTATCTCTGTCTCACCCCAAAATCCGCAATCGCCATGCTCCAGTCATCTCCCTCCTCTTACCTCGACAGTTTGCTTCTAGATCTTGCAAACTCTGCATAACCTACTCCAACACACCTCCTCCCACGATTTTTGTAGATTTTCCCTTACTATTTGAGGGTAGACTTCTCTCTTCTCTCCATCGATTGTTCTTTTTTCATCTACACCTTCAATTATGTTCTTCATCTATCTCTTTGTGGCTTTACCCAATCCCATACCCCAATCACTTTTAAAGTTTTATCCTTCCGCAATCTTCCAAACTCCAGCGAGAGTGAGAATCCACCATTAACGCCGGGGAGGAGCAAGTGCAACGCGGTTATCTTTGATCTCTTCCTCTTGGAGCTTCGACTCCAACACCATCCTGCAAATATGAAAACAGTGCCACAATTGTGGAATCTACTTCCGGCTGGGCCATTTTCTCCCGATTGTGTGAGTTTTCTTTGATTCTGCTGCAATTTCTCGAATTTGCTTCCTGTCTTTAGCTAAGACCTTATTTTGTTCATTGCGGGGTTGGAATGAATTGGTTGTGCAGAATAATGGGAGGGGCGGAGAGAGTTGAAATCAAGCATGGGAATCACTCCCTTTCAAATGGAGTTTATCAGGTTGTCAAGCCAATCATGGATTTCATCAGTGGAGGTGGTCCTGAAGGTTGGGACGATCCATCGATTTGGGTATAGCTTATACAGTAATTACACAGCTATCATTTAATTGTCTTGATTGTTCTTTTCACCCCTCTTCTGAATGAAAATCTATTATGTTATTTTCTCATCTTTCTGATATTTGTTAGTATAATGAGTACAAGTCTGTGGCAAATGCTGAACACTGTACAAAAAGAGATGGGAAAAAGAGGTCATAGTGTGGGTTGAATAGCAGTGAAGTGACCACCAGCATTTGTTCACATTGTCAAAACTAGAAACATGAAGGAATTACATATTGAAGGGCTGCTAATTAACTGCTTTGTCTGTGCTATGCATTTATGCTTTTCTGGAACACAGATACCATAGCATGCCATTTCCACCACCACATATTAACCTCATTAACTAACAAAAAACTTAATGTTCTCAAATATTGTACGCAGGGAAGGAGAAGACTTGGAGAATGGTGCAGCAGCTTAGCAGCGGAAGAAGAAAGATCAGGACTGAGTGACTTAGAGTGAGAGAGGGAGAACGAATGCCGGAGGGAGGAAGGGGTGAAGCACAAGACTTGGTAGAGGAGGAGACAGACCCGCAAAAAGCCACCACCATTTTCTTGGTTCGTCGCTTGAGCTTCGAAGTTCTGGTACTTCCTTTTCCCATGACAGATTCTGCTGTTGTTTCTGTTTCTCTAGAATGAATGAAATGAAATGACGAAGGAGCAGAAGAGGTGGTAGAAGGAAAGTGGCGGTCTGGGGTTGTGAAACTGAAAGTTGTGATGGAGTTTTAATCTGTGGTTTGACTTGGAATCGGCCTGCTATAATGGACTATGTTCTCTATCATTTCTGTTCAAGCATCAGTTTTTTGCTGCTTTTATGTGTTTCATCTGATCCATTTAGGCATATTAGAATCATACTTCTTCTATTCTGCTATGGTCCACAGTGTGCATTCTTTGGGTTAAATGTGATGACCAATCATGGATATACAAGTTCTTTAATCCACTGAGATATTATGGGTCTTAGGTTGAGTTTTCTCATTCTTTTTTCCGGTTACTATTTCTATTGGGTGATCTGATCTGTCCCATTTCTAAAATATATATAAACAAGTTCCAAGTAAATTACTTCATGTATTGGTCACGTTGTTTAATTTGGTGTGTGATGGGTTTTGGTTGGTGTCATCACAAGAGCTCTGTATTCTTGCTTATGCAATTATAATATGATTCTAGGGATTCAAATGGTTTTCCTGGTTTGAGCAAGAGCGTACGATTTTAATCAAGGAGACTGTCACCTTTTTGAAACTGCAGAAATAGGTGCTTCTGAAGATGAACGTGAAGGTCCAAAGCATAGTCGTTACATGTATCGAGATTATGAGATCGTTTCTCTCATTGCAATCCGTGCAAGCAGAATAGTATGGGTCTTCTATGTACCTCTTGAACCACCTCCAAGATACGTAAGACTTTTTTATCAGGTTATGGATCGAACTACTTTTACAAATTTTCACATTTCCATTTACCGAGACAAATCGCAGTGGCTATCAAATTGTACATTGAAATGTGGAATCTTTAATTTCATATACTATTTTATCTCGCTTAAAGTTTGGTTGTCTTAGATCTTGGGTGATTACGTTGAGAGGGCCCTATACTTTCCTTTCTCTTAGATCTTCAGTAGGCAATGGTTCAAAATCAGTAGACTTTGTACACTTCCAGACAACCTGACATGTAAAATGGGAAACCATGAATGTTATTTTGGTAAACCACCGTCTAGGGATAGTAGATGTGCTTTACACTTCCTTTGCTTGAAGGGAATCTATGAACAACCATTCAGAGTTTGAATTTTGTCTCTAAATAGATTGGTTGCCTGTTGGCAGCAGGTGATTTTATCCATAATCCATCTCTGCAAGCTAGGGGTATCGCTATTCATTAATGGTTGCTTTATGCTCAAAATCCTTTTCTTGCATGCTTCTTTTGTTTCAGAGCTACTGCACTTTCTTTCACCTGCTGCTGTAATTTTACTTCTGCACTTTCTTGATGTTGTTGTAATTATGTTGTTGTTCTTTTTAATTTTTGCTGTTGTTGTCTGTTAATTGTTGTCGTGGTTATGTTGGTTGCACTTCCTCCTCAACTGTCTTCCCCTCATGCCCAAGTGCCCAACTCAAAGCTTCAACATAGTTGTCTTGCATTAATAACAGCCTCAACTTTTGTTTCTACATGACAACATCGATGCACAAAGCACCTACTTGGCAACTGCAACCTGATATCAATGCTCGATGAGGTGGGCACAGAGAAAGGAATTGAAAGAAATGGAGGTGAGATATTCAGTTTGAAGCCTCAAATTTGCAGAGGCAGAAGGTCAAAGGGAGCGATTGGTCTTGATTTTGTGTAGTAACTGTGGATGATTCCTTAATTAATTGTTCGATGTTTATGTAGTTATGAATCAATTTTATACTTACAGGCACCATTTGATGACTGATATAATAATTCACAGCCTCCTAATCATTCTCAACTCTCATGGTATTTTGATTTGCCATTTATGTGTTACAGCTTCGGTTATCATTTGTTCTTTTGTTGTTAATATACCATTTTTTCGTTGTGCATGTTCACATGTGTAGTCCCAACTATTTTAACAAATCAAAAGAGGTTGGGATTTTGGAGAAAGGGTAAGAAGGAAAAGAGAAATTTGATAGAGAGCACATTTTTCCTTTTAAGTTGCAGTATAAATAGTATATGCATGATGTTAGCCCATCTTTTTAGTGATTTAAGGAGTTCAGAATTTGACCCAATAATTTTTCATTTTTTGATGAAGTCTGTTCCAGTTTTTCCCCAATAATAGCAAATGTTTCATTGAAAGAGCAACTAAAAAGCAATGTACAAGGGAGCAAAGATGTATACTAAACGTGGAAGTACAATGCAAAGTAGACTAGATTTATACGAGTTTTATGATACATGTTTTGAAGGAATTTAATGGGTTATTTTCAGTGAGTAAATTTAATTCACAGGCAAGGAGAATTTAGTTCATGTTGCTTAACTGGAATGTCGAAATAGTGCTTAATTGGAATGTCGAAATAGTCCCTGCGGCGTAGCCGCGGGTATTGATTCTAGTTTACATAATAGGGGGCTCCGAGATGATTGTCAAGAATGTATAGTAATGACGGATTGTGTCCAGCAATTTCCGAAGATGACAAGATGACAACATGTAGGCAAGGGATCTCTACAGAAAAGAAGTTGAGGTTGAACAATGAGATTCCAAGTAGGCTTGATCTCTATCATATTATCATATTATCTATCTAATCTTCAATGGATGAAGAAGACTTTTGAAGACCAAGATCAAGAATCAAATGACAACAAGTTGGGGGAAAATAGGATCGTAAAAGAATGATTATGAGAATTGGATCTCATCTAAGGAGCCAAGTGTAATCCAAGAGGATTTTTTCAAAGCGAGAGACTCGATCCAAACTAACCATCTCCACAAAGATCCCCCTAGTCATTGACCAAAGAGATGAATGAAGACTTACATTATATGTCTCTTTCCTAGCAATATGTTTGGCAATAAAGAGAATGCAAATTCGAGAAGGGTACAAGTTGATTGGTAAATTGTAAGAGGGTGCAAATTGGTGGGAGGTGCGAGTGGAGAGGTAAATTGTTGTTTGAACAAAAAAGTAGTGGATGTGCAAATAAAGTGAAAAGTAAGTAATTATATTATCATAAATAGATTTATCAAATTTATAAAATATGATCACAAAATAATAATAAATATAATTTAAGAAAATTATTATTATATAATAATGCTCAAATAATAATTGATTATAACAACAGTAATAATCATTGATCGATCGACATCGAAACTCGAAGCCCAACTCGTAATTGGTCATCCTACATGGTTCTCGTGTATAATTTAACTTTGAATTGAATATGGTCAAATTTAGTCAAACACGTTCGAATTTGTAAGTTTTAGCTATTTGGTCAAGTAAATTGAGTCAACCAAACCGTTCTTCGCTACATTTTCCATAATCACTTATTATCTCTAATTTTCAACGGAAATTCGAGTTAACCAAGAGATCTCGATTTGACTAGACAAACATTGATAAGCTTGCTCTTGAAGTCTAACGATCAACCCCAAACATATCTACATTAATGATAACTATAACAAAACAATTGATAATATTAATTATTATACAATTAGAAAATATTAGAAAAATAATTTCTCCATTCTCCCCCTCCCCCTCTCTTCTTTTCTTCCCTTGTACTCCAATTCGAAAGTAAGCCGAAACAGTAATTTTGTATCCCGTTTTGCACCATTCCACTATTACAAATTAACCAAACGAATATTAATATGTTATAAATTGTATTTATCCCTCCCATTTACACCTCTTTCCCAAACAGAGTGGTATTGCTTTCATTTGGTCTGTCTGTGTGCTTCTTTATTTCTCTGTCTGTGGACTGTGTGGAGTGGACTAAAAATGGATCTGTATGATCCGTACCACAGCCCTTTTTTTTGCATTTGAATGCCATTATTTTGTTTGTCTTTTTTATTCTTTCAATTTTTGCTGCCTTTATGTGAAGCGTGTTCGTCTCCATGTCCCAACCGTATAACAAACAGACGCACGCAGCCTTTATGTAAATTCCTCAACTACTTGCGGAATAGCTCAGCGGTCCTTTTTCTTTTTCATATTTACGTCTCCCGTCCTTGCATGCAAAAATCGCTTCTCTATTGCATATCGTGGCAAACTGGTATGCGTGATTTAATGTGGAGAAAGAAGAAAATTTATAGGTGTACAGTGTACATGTGGAGTGGTCTGGTATATTTGATGTTATTACAAAATTATAAATTGTCGATTATTATTCTTTAATTAGATTTATTTTAGAGTTTACAAATAGGGTAAACTCTTCGTATCCTGATTACGTTACCGTGATAAATTTAAGTGATTTAAATTCTGATAATATTTTAGAAATTAGCACAATTTTCAATTATTTGTTCACAAGTTTCTTCGTGCACTTCCTCTCCTTTTTCATTTGTATACTAGGTTGTGTTTTCTTTTATTGTTTTGTGATGTTTAAAATTTATTTGGGAATGAGAAGGAGGCGACTCATCGTGTTTTGTCGCTAAAAAGGGAGCTTATTGCGATGGTGAATTTTTGAAGAAGTTTTGACCGTGAAAGTCATGCCAAGCCGAGGAAGGCATGTCACTACCGTGACACTGAGCCATTGTGGCTATAAGATGGCCTCTATCCACGATTATAAAGGGAAAACATGGGATTTTCACAACGGGAGCAATTCGAAAGAAAAACAGAGTATGAAAGAAATGTAGTGAGAGATTGCATTTGCGGAGGGTTTTCGGAGAGATTTTTCATCAAACCAAATAGAAATTCTTTGAGCAATTTACGACTATAACTATAAGTACGATTGTGAAGGATCATCCACAGAATGAAAGCGGCAGAACTGCTGCAAGAGTTGATTCTCATAGGAAAACAGCCTATTTAATTTAATTACTTAATTAAAAACCATCTGCCCACTCAATATCCATTGTTAATAGTTGATACAAAGATTTCAAAACAAAAGGTTCTTGCCTATCGCATTGTCTCGTGTGAAATTTTTGCAAGGGTCATAGAGATCAAAGACTTCTTCACACAAAGGTTATGAGTTATCATTTTGTTTGAAAGATTCAAAGTCATAATTCTTGAAAAATGAGTTATTGGGTAGAATAAACTCAAGAAATATTGAATTGAAGAAAACTGACTCTCATTTCGGTTTTTTTTGGGTGTATTATACAATTATAATAAGTTCAGAATTCTTTTCATTGGTAATGAGACACCTGGCCATTATTGGAGATATGACCTTTCAAAATTCATTGAAAGTAACCGTGAAAGATCTTGATCAAATATCGGGAAAAAGTGACAGATAACTGGTTAATTACATCCCTAAGTACTATATATCTACCACAAATTTTTTAGAATTTTACATGTATGCATATGACAAAGCTAATGCCTAATATATAATCTAACTTGTGTTCACAATTATTATATATGTACTTTGATATACTTGATAAATCAGAATCGTCGGTTATTATATATATAGATATAATTGAATTTATCTTATGATTTGGGATGGTAAAATTAGAATACGACATACGAGGTTTAGCCATTAGAAGTTTTGGTATAGTATCATACCCATATTTTGATTAATTCATCATCTAAATAATGAAACTCACTAGATGATAGGGTAAAGTTAGCATACACCATATGTAATCTAGCTTGTCTAAGAGTTCTATATGATACCCCAGATGAGTTTGGCGGCTCCGCATACCCTCGGTAAGATAACACTATCCATATATTGAACTAACTGAATTTTGGAATAGGATACTATACCTTTAACTCCAACAGATAAACGCTAGGTCCCAATAAAACAAATTTAGCTTGTCGTACTTGTAAGTTGTAATTGTGTTTCTTTTAACGATCAATCGACTACGAAATCTAACGTTGGTACACTATATCATGTAAACTCGATAAATTCGGAGGTCGCAGTAGGATATCATGACATGCCCAAATTTTTGTACAATACTCTATGTTTCTTGGCTATATACACATCTAAATCTTCCCTAGTGGGGAAGGAACAAGGATTGCAATTTAAGAGGGTGATCGATTCTTACCTGAGCATGACAAATAAAACGGCTTTCAGTAGTGGCTTTCCGATGAGCTCTGAATATCATGGATCGCCATTGATTTCTGTATTATACGTATGTAGCTATATATTCTAGGGTTTCCCGATTCCGATAAAGAGGTTGTATGTCGCCACGTTGCTGATAGTGGATACTGGATAAGCTCATGGAGGCCCAAGTTCCCTTGCGAGGCTGCACGTATACACATACATCGTCCAAATGCTTCACTCTCCAAACTTATCGGTATCAGTTAGCATATAAAGGCGAAATATGGCCAAACCGGCCGGCCGGAACTGGTGATGAATTAAATCAGGAAACGTTTACATGTGTCAGAGTGACTATGATCTCAGCTTTATGCATTCAATGGAGGTTATTATTAACTTCTATATTATATATAGGGTTAATATTTTCGTATGGCCTGAATTTTGATCAAAATAAACATCCTGGCCAATCTTTTCGATCGATAACATCCTGGCCCGAACTATACACCAAAATAAACAATTTGGCCAAACCCGATGTTTGACCGTTAACTTAGATGATTTTTTTAATTTATAATAATTTAAAATTAGGGAATGTGTGGAAATTGTGAATTATTTTAAATATTTTATGCTGACTTGGCAGTGACATGGCGCGTTGACTAACGGTCAACGCATTTGACCGTCCAAGTTAACGGTCAAAAGTCGGATGTGGCCAAATTGTTTATTTTGATGTATAGTTCGGGCCAGTATGTTATAGATCGAAAAGATTGGCCAGGATATTTATTTTGATCAAAGTTCAGGCCATACGAAAATATTAACCCTTATATATACGTAAAGACACTTACTTTTCTATGAGTTTGCTCACATCAGCCATAAACCACATGTGTTGGGACTTGGGATCATATCAATTGTAGTTTCCTGCTGGAAGAGGAAATGCTTATATTTTGTATTTAATAACTCGATATTTTGGGATAAATTCATATTGTCAGGAATTAATTGAACATTGAGTTGTTAGGAGAGGTCCATGCATGAATCCTAATCACTTTCCCACATGCACCTTCAAATAAAAGTCTACTCATATGGGCTTTAAGTTCGCACACCTATATGAATATTACGTGCTTAACAAATAGGAGTTGCCGCGCTTTGAATACATGATCAACAAAAACTTAGTTGTATATTGTTAATAACCACTTACTTCCAATAACTCGATATATTGAGAGATTCATTTAATGATAAAACACCTTTTCTCACACAATCTGTATTCAATATATAGTTGCTCTTTTCTGCCATCTGCCATTTTTAGCTTCCTTCTTTACTTCGTCTGCGCCTTTATGGCTTTAGTTATATATTTTTCATTTCTTCAATCTCTTAGTATAGCTCCATGATCACTAGCTAGGCAAGAGCAGTCCGGCTGATCTTAGAACCCACATTCTCGACAAATTTGGTTTTGGTTTTCCCCCCTGGTGATGAATGTTGTTAGATATCTTGGGGTTGTTCCCATGAACGAACCTTCTTCTTTCTCATTCGAAGGATCGATGGGTCAAAAAGGAGAATCTTGCAAGAGCCCTTTTTTCCTGTCTCCAAGGGTCCTTCTCGATCAAGTCAGCCATATTCAAGTAATCCCGACTTTCCTTATTACAGGTTCCTGCTCTAGTTTTTTTTTTCCCCTCACTGAAAAGATAGATTCTTTGCATGAAACTTCCTCTGAAGTGGGAAGCTTACGGAAGATGGCGTTCCTGGGTCTGGTCGAGGAAGTTGTGTCATGCTAAGGGAGCAATGAAGTTTGGGACTGTGAAGAAATTTGGGGCAAAATAAACGTGGGTTTATAGGTACCCATAAATCCAATCTCTCATGGGGTACGTAACTCCATCTAGGGAGAGAACAACACAGATTGGAAAGAAAACCCTAGATTGTTGTTCTCATTCGTCAAATGGAGGAATTTGTTCCAAGAAAGAAAGAAAAAAATTATGATACAACTCATAAAATTCATATCAATCCATCGTTAACGAATGGTGTATCTGCTTGAAGTTTTTTTTACTAATCAAACGTTCTTTACAAGATCAACATAAATTTATTGTGGTGTGGACATAAAAGTGAAACATGAAAGTGTACTATACAATCATCTATCCTGGCATTAATTGTTTTCTTTGTCCTAAAGCCACATTTACACCCAACTTGCTTGTTATCATCCATTTCCCCCACAACACCAAAACCAATTGTTGGGCATAGGACTCGGGCCTAATCACGCCAAGGAACCGGGCGCAACTGAATAAGACCCCAACACGACGGCGCAAAGACCCCGAGTGTGCCGCCTCATCATGGCTAACCACGTCCCGGCGCGAAGAGAGGACATGCGCTAGGGGAGGACTAGCGTAGGCCAAACCAGAAGATGAGGGAAGCGCACCTCTTCCAAGCGAGTAGTCACATCAGGGCTATGAGTGGATCCCTGACGCATCCTAGGTAGAGGAATGGCCTAAAAACCTTAGTGTGCTAGTGGCCACATCATTGGTCACATCATTGTATCCCAGTAGTCACATCCCTGTATCTCTCCCTATGTCAGCCACTCACCCACCACCATGAAGCCTATAAATATGGCATTTACTACGGTGGGTGAGGGGATCGATTTTTCACCATTCTCTCGATAACTATTACTTCTCTTTCTAAAAATTGGGACTCCGGTCCTCGCTCAACTCCCTAATTCCTATCTCCCTGATCAAACTTGACGCTTGTGTTTCTTCTTGACCCAAACTCTCATTCGAACCTCACTCCTACACTCAGTTAGGTTCAAACAATTGGCGCCCACCGTGGGGCCAAGAAGAAACGCTAAAGAAAATCCCCCGATGGCAGAGCACAACCACGACCAACCTGACCAAGCAACGCCAATCAAGGCAATGACTGACCCGAGGACGTTCGCGGAAGCCAGCAACCTCAACGCCGTGCTCATTGAAGAAGAAGAGCCCGAGCTGACGGCAAAAGAAATGAGGGATCTAGTGAGAAAGCAAAACAACGTCATAGCCGACATGCAGAAACAAATGAGCCAAGTTATCGCGCTCATGATGAGCAGGGATAGCGCGCCAACGACCGGTGCGGTGGCGGACGCGCCTCAACGAACCTTGGCGGTAGCGCCACAGCAAGCTTTGGGAGAAACGTCGGGGACAGCCCAGCCACCCCAACACGGGGCGACGGAACTCCCCGCGTGCGAAGCGCCGGGAATCGAGCCACCAGAGCGGGCGGACCTCAGCTTCTTAGAGCAACACCTGTCTCCGCAGTACCGACCCAACCCGTCCAAAAGAGTCCTTCACCAGCCGCTGAGCGCACAGATAATGGCGGAGAACCTAACAGGAGCGACGCCCGCCCTCCCGACATACAACGGCACGACCGACCCGGAAGACCATGTAAGCACTTTCTGCCTGCGTATGCAACTCCAAACCAACTCCAACGCCGCGCTATGCAGAACCTTCCCGTCGACATTCACCGGCATATGCCTCGACTGGTACAACCGCCTCCCAAATGGAATCATCCGCTCATTCGAGGAGTTCATACTCCTGTTCACAACGAAGTTCGCGTCCCAGAAACGGCGCCCGCTTCACCTCAAGGCCCTGATAGATATCAGGCAAAAGGATGGAGAGAGCCTGAGAACTTTCTATGCCAGATGGTCCAGGATAGCAATGGCCGTCCGCGACCTCACCCCCGAAACAGCCGCCCATCACCTCATGGAGGCCACCAACAATATGGAGCTCAAGCGGGCGTTGGCCAAGAGACCCGTCACGCTGTCGACGGAGTTGGAGATGAAGATCGAAAAGGCGATCACATTGGAAGAAACCCTGGGGGCAGGGTCCGTCAGGCGCTTCGAGCCGGCGAAAATGCCGCGAGAAGAACAGGCGCGTCGTCAGCCTCCAGCCGCAATCCCACGAGACCACTTGCTACAGATGCACAGTGGCCCGAAGCGCGCCCCTCCTCCCCCACCAGAGCAGGCGCAGCGCGGGCGATCGCCGGACAGGCGCGCGCATAACGCCTACACTCCCCTTAATGACTCAATGAGGAATGTGTTCCATGTCCTTCGCGAGAAGGGTTACAAGATCAACTGGCCTGCCCCGTTGAAATCCCAACCCTACATGCGCGATCCAAATAGGCATTGTGAATTCCACAGAGCAACGGGGCACCGAACGGAAGAGTGCCGAGACCTGAGGTACGAAATAGAGGGCCTCATACAGCGAGGGCTGCTGGGCGAGTTTGTTCACGTAAAAAAAGAACAAGTTGAGCACCCACAGCACCCGCCGCCGCCACCACCCCAAGCCGAATATGACAATGACACAGGCACATATGTAGTGCGCAAGGAAATTGGAGTGGTGACGGTCGAAGGAGACCGCCCCCAGAAGAAAACCAAACGGGAGCGCGCGATGGAGTGCGCGACCACCGACGCGCTGGCGAGGTTCAACCTGAGCTTCGACGACGCGGAATTCCCACAAGGAACCCCATCAGAGGAGCCGCTCATTATCACCGCGCTAATCGCCGCCTGCAAGACCCACCGCCTCCTGGTAGACGGAGGTAGCGCGGCTGACATCCTCTTCCAGAGTACCATTGACAAAATGGACATCGACCGGCGCCTAATCAGGCGCGCGCATGGCAACCTAGTTGGCTTCTCTGGAACTAAAGTCCCGGTCATTGGAGTGGTCACTCTCCCTGTGGTGGTCGGCGACCAGGAGCCTCGCGCCTCCAAACAGGTAGAATTCACGATCGTCGATTGCGAATCGGCGCACAACGGCATTCTAGGCCGGCCATTCCTTGCGAAGTTCCTGGCTCTCCCATCAACCTGCCACCAGAAACTCAAGTTCCCAACACAGAGAGGAGTGGGAGAAGCCCGGGGAACGACATGGGAAGATCGCGTTGTGACTCGACAAACCAACATCGTCGACACAAGGGCGGAAGAACCCCGACCGGAGTCGATGGATTCCGATTTTGAGGTCGCGCTAGATCCAGCCGAGCCGACCATGAAGATACGCATTTCCACTCACGTCAGCAGTGACGCAATCGAGCCGCTCGTGGCGCTGCTGAAGGAGTACAAGGAACTGTTCGCGTGGTGCACGGAAGACATGCCAGGAGTGCCCAGGGAGGTAGCCCAACATAGCCTTGCAGTGCCAGCCAACGCAGAGCCAAGGCAACAAGGGCGGAGGTCCTTCACGGGCGATAAGCTGAAGGCGATAGAAGAGGAGGTGACGCGCCTACTAGCAGCCGGGCTAATCCGACCCGTAAAATATCCAAAGTGGTTGGCAAATGTGGTATTGGTCAAGAAATCATCAGGGGCCTGGCGGATGTGCGTCGACTACACCACGATCAACAGAGTGTGCCCAGGAGACCCTTATCCACTGCCGCGCATCGACCAACTGATCGACGCAACCGCAGATCACGAGACGTTATCCTTCCTCGACATGTTCTCCGGGTACCACCAGATCCCCATGTCCGTGGAAGACGAAGAAAAGACGTCGTTCATGACACCGTTTGGGAACTTCTGCTTTGTGGGGATGCCGTTCGGGTTAAAGAACGCGGGCGCGACATATCAGAGAATGATTGACACGGTCTTCTCGCGACAGATCGGGCGGAACATCGAGGCATATGTGGACGACCTCATCGTCAAAACGAAAGCGGGCAAGTCACACCTGCAGGACCTGCGCGAGACTTTCGAAGCTCTCCGTCAACACAGCCTTCGCCTCAACCCGCTCAAGTGCGTTTTCGGAGCGGAAGCGGGGAAGTTCCTCGGGTTCATGATAACCAAGCGCGGCATAGAGGTCGACCCAAAGCAAATCACCGCAGTCCAACAGCTGCGGGCGCCCCGGAACGCGCTGGAAATCCAGTCTCTGAATGGCAAAATAGCGGCGCTGGGGAGGTTCATACCGCGATCCGCCGACAAGTGCGCGCCCTTCTTCCAAACGCTCAAAAACGGGGCGCGCTTCGCATGGACTCCAGAATGCGAAGCAGCGTTCCAAGAGCTAAAGGCGTATCTTGTATCCCCCCCTGTACTAACGGCCCCCAAGCTTAATGAAAAACTTTTCTTGTATCTCGCCGTGTCAACAAGGGCCGTGAGTGCAGTGCTAATATCTCGAAGAGACGGCAGAACCGAGCAACCGGTGTATTACACCTCGCGCACTCTTGTCAGCGCAGAAACAAGGTACTCCTCCATCGAGAAGGCTGCCTTGGCGCTCGTGAGCGCGTCGCAGAAGCTGCGCCCGTACTTCCAAGCGCACCAGATCACCGTCCTGACAAACCTCCCGCTAAAAAAGATTCTGACATCAATGGAAGTGTCGGGGCGCATGGTCAAATGGGCGGTCGAGCTGTCGGAGTACGACATTCAGTACGCGCCAAGGCCAGCGATAAAGGCACAAATCCTCGCAGACTTCATTGCAGAGGGGGTAACCCTCGAAACAACGCCGGAGGGCGTCTGGGAAGTCTACGTCGATGGAGCGGCGAGCAAACACGGCGCCGGGGCAGGGGTCGTGGTGCGCACACCTACTGGCGTGGTGCACGAGATCGCAATCAGGTTCCGAGCGTTGAAAACAAACAACGCCGCGGAATACGAGGCCATCTTGGCAGGGATGACAGCCGCTCACGACCTAGGGGCAAGAACGATACGGATACTCTCTGACTCTTCCTTAGCAGTCAACCAGCTGAACGGCGCGTTCGACGCAAAGGAGGACGCCCTGGCACACTACATGGAACGCGTCAAAATGAGAGCTGCAACGTTCGAAGCAGTTACATATGCGCAGATCCCAAGGGAGGAGAATGCGCATGCCGACGCATTATCTAAACTGGCGACGGCAACCGACTTCGAGTCCACGCGGCTCGTGACCGTTCAAAAGGAAGAAGAGGATACCCCTTCGGAATCAGCAGTCAACACAACACAGCTCATGACAAACGAAGACTGGAGACACCCAATTGTGGAATACCTCCAAGATGGGACGGTTCCGGAAGACCCTAAGCAAGCTTGGGCGCTAAGGCAAAAGGCAGCTCGTTGCACACTCATCGAAGGGAACCTGTTCCGGAGATCATTCTCGGGCGTCTACCTCAAATGCATCGGGCAAGAGGAGGCGCAAGATTTGGTACGCGAACTGCATGAGGGGCTGTGTGCAATGCATGCAGGGCCACGCAGCATGGAGCGCACCATCCTCCTGCATGGCTACTACTGGCCGAGGATTAAGAAGGATACGAAGAATTACGCGGACCAATGCCACAAATGCCAGGTCAACGCGCGCCAACACCACTTGCCGGCCACCGAGCTCCAAGGCAACTTGAGCCCATGGCCTTTCGCGCAATGGGGAGTCGACCTCTTGGGCCCTTTCCCAACAGCAAAAGGGAAGCGCAAATACATAATCGTGGAAGTGGATTACTTCACCAAGTGGATCGAGGCCGAGGCACTGGCATCCATAACGGCACAACAGGTAACGCGTTTCTTGCGCAACAACATTTTGTCACGCTTCGGAGTCCCAAATGCACTTGTCTTCGACCATGGGAAGCAGTTCGATTGCGCAGACGTGATAGACTTCTGCGATGAGGTGGGGACCATTGCAAGATTCGCGTCGGTCGCTTACCCCCAAGCCAACGGCCAAGCAGAATCCTCCAACAAGGCGATCCTACATGGCCTCCACACTCGCCTGAATGAGGCCAAGGGCCATTGGGCGGACGAGTTACACACGGTGCTATGGGCGCACCGCACTACATACAAAGTGGCAACAGGCGAAACCCCCTTCGCCCTCACGTATGGCACTGACGCGGTGATCCCCATCGAGACAACAATACCGACCTACCGAATCACCGGGTACAGCGAGGAAGCAAACGACGAGGCGCGCCTACTAGAGCTCGAATTGTCGCAAGAAAGGCGCGAGTTGGCAGCCATCAGGCTAGCTGCAATGAAGGAACAGGTAGCCAAGTACCACAACGCGAAGCTGGTCCCCCACAAGTTGATCCTGGGCGACCAAGTATTGCGGCGGAACTTCCGCCCTGACCCCAGGCACGGGAAGCTCGCCTCGACGTGGGAAGGTCCTTACCTAATTCGCGAAGTGGTGGGCGCCAACACATTCAAACTCAGCGAATTGGGGGGCAACAAGATTCCAAGAACATGGAACGCACAGAATCTAAGGAAATACAATCGTGCCGGTTAACGAGTACCACGTTTGTAATAGCGCATTAGCGCAATAAATAAAAGGACACGGTTCGAGAGAACAAAACTTAGCAATAGTCCAGCACTATTCGCGCAAAAGGACACGGTTCGAAAGAACAAAACTTAGCAATAGTCCAGCACTATTCGCGCAAAAGGACACGGTTCGAAAGAACAAAACTTAGCAATAGTCCAGCACTATTCGCGCAAAAGGACATGGTTCGAAAGAACAAAAATTAGCAATAGTCCAAGCACTATTCGCGCAAAAGGACACGGTTCGAAAGAACAAAGCTTAGCAATAGTCCAGCACTATTCGCGCAAAAAGACATGGTTCGAAAGAACAAAACATTAGCAATAGTCCAGCACTATTCGCGCCTAGTTCGAAAGAACAAAGATAAGCACCCAGCTCGCACATCCTCCGCGCGAGAAGACAAGGCAAAAGCAGCGGTTGTCACTTATTCGCGCACACAAAGTCGTTGAACAAGATAGATAATAAAAGGGGGGAGGGAGAGAAGCCGAAACAAACATAGTCGAAAATCTATTGTTATAATCAAGGAGGGAGCCACAATGCCGTTCGCGACTACACACAAGAAAACAACAGAAAAAGCACGAGAAAACTACAAAACAGTTAAGGCTCGATTGGGCCACATCTAAGCAGAGCCAGTGTCGGGCTGTTCGCCCTCCCTGCTCGACTTGCGGCGCAACAGAGGACGCTCCTCTTCCTCGTCCTCCTCATCTTCGTCGGCCACCTCTCCATCCTTCTTCTCCTTCCCTGTTGGACGCTCAACCTCCCCCCGGCGCTCCGCCTCTTCCTCCTCCTCTTCCTCCTCTTCCTCGGACTCGGAGTCAGAATCCAAAGGACGCTTCTCGTTGATCCACACTTTGACGTGCTGAACCATCTCGCGAGTGTCCCAGCGCATCCCCGGATTCTCAGGGCGGACCTTCTTACCAACCGCTATCACGGCCTTGGTCATGGCATCCGCCATGATCTTCCCGAAAGGTTGGGAAGACTTGAACTGGCGGACGGCCGCGACTTCAGCTGCGCGAACGGCCTCCGCCTTCGCAACGGTGTGAAGGCGAACAAGGTCGTCCTTCTCCTTCTGGAATTCTTCGCGAGCTTTGCGCAATCTCTCAGAGAAGGAGACTTCCAGTTCTTCTCGGAGAGCAGTGCGCTCCTCGTTCCGCACCTGCTCTTTGGCCGCCTCCACGTCGGCGGCCAATCGGCTCTGCAAAAGGCCGAGTGACTCCAGCGCCTCGTTGGCCTTAGAGGTAGCGTCCTCGGCACGATTGTTCGCCCCGAGCACCTTCCCCTCCAACTGCACGATTTGCGCCTCGTCGGCCTTCATCTTGGCACGCATCGAGGCGCGCTCTTGTTGAGCGCGAAAGGTCGCCGACAAACCCTACAACGCCACGAGTCTTAGCCAAGCAAAAAAAGGAGGAGGGGAAGGTTAACAAAATAAACCTTAACCTAAACTGAGTCTTACCGCGAAATGGATCTGCGCCAGGTCGTGAAGAGGGTCCGTCTTTTCCACCCGCGGGGGAACGGAGAGAACGGGCCCGATCGCCCGAAGCGCATGATTGGCCGACACCAAGTTACACGCCGCTGCGGTGTGAATCCGCACGTCGCGGACTTGGTGGACGGCGGCGGAGGGCGGCACAGTGCTGACGGGAGGAGCGGTAGCGGATGTCCCGGATGAGCTGCCAGCCCCATCCCCACCTCGACGAACGGGCCGGCTCACCGTCGCCTCGGGCTCCGAAAGCGCCAGTGAGAGCTGTTGCGCGGCGGACAGCTGCGGCGTCGCGGGCAGTTGCTTCGCCACTTGGGCGGCTGGCTCCGCTATACGAATGGTCTTGCGGGGCCTCTCGACAACCTGCGGTTGCGGCTGCTCGACCTCCTTCCGCTTCAAGGGTCTTGGCGCCGCGCCGACCTTCTTCTTCCTTTTCTTGTCGGCACGCGGCGCGACGTCCTCCACCGACATCATACTCGCGAGGGTGGAAAAGTCAACACCTGCGCCAATAAATCGTAAGAGGGCGGTTAATAAGATAGAATACAAAAGGAAGGAAACATAACTAACCATCTCCAAAGAGTTCTTCCAGACAGGCTTCGCGGACACCCCGCTTGTATAAGTTCATGCGGTGGGGCATGCAAGCCTCATACTCATCGTTGAGCCCGTCGTAGTTACCGACGTCGGACTCGAACCCGGCTATACTGCCCTTCATCCAGGAGGTGGGCTCCGGCAGCGACCCACTCGCCCATTCCCCGGGAGCGGGCTTAACATAGAAAAACTGGCCGAACCAAGTCTTCTTCAACTTGGGCGAGCCGTACACGAAGCCATCGGGGCGGTGGTCGCGTCGCTGGATGGAGAGACAGTCGCTCACCTTTGTGGGCTCCTTGATTTTATACATCTTCCTGAATAGGCCGTAAGTAGGCACGATGTTAAGCCTTTTGCACGCGAGACGAAGGCAACTCGCGTGCATGATGACTGACGGGGAGAGCCGACCAATGGAGCACTTGAGGCGGTCGTATATGGCGCATAACAGTGGGTCGATGGGGAACTTGAACCCCATAACCCAATACTCTGCGTACACACCAAACCACCCTGGGGGGCAGTTACCCACCATACTGCGCACCGAGGGAGCGGCGTACTCCCAATTGGGGGGCAAGTCCAATCCGCGAACCAACTCCTCCACGTCATCCACGTCATATGTCGAGGAGTGCTCGGGTCCGCGCTTGAGATTGTCAGACGGCGCCGGCTGGTCGCCCCACATCTCGGCCCATTCGATCACGCGGTATGTAGAGCCAACACCTTGCGGCCCCAAGCGGGCCATGGCTTCGGTAACGCGCTCGACTGCTCGCGGTGCGAATTGCACACCAAAGTCTCCTTGCTCCGTCTCATCGACGAAGTCTTCATCGTCGGCGACTTCATCGTCGCCGACCTCACCATCGGCGATTCCCTCGTCGGCCGCTTCCTCGCCGGCAACCGGCCCACCACCCTGCTTACGCCGAATAATCAAAGTCCCCCGAGCCGGCCGCACCACCTCCCCACTCCCGGAAACGAGTATACCCGGATCAGAAGAGCTTCCAGCCCCATCGCCCGACCTAGCATCGAACGTCGGCGTCGCCGGAAGTCCACCACCACTACTGCCAGCCCCACCGTCGGATCCACCGTTCCAATCCCCAGAACCTCCATTCCCACCACCGGAATGGTCAGAAGAAGTATGCGAGAGAGGAGAGACATTACCTTCTTCGCCTTGTACGACCTCGGCCTCCTGGTTGTTGACGTTGGACATGATATCGACTCGAAGTTGATCAACAGCAGAAGAGGATTAAGGTAGTAAAAGGAGGAGAGAAAATCTCAAAGAAAGAGAAGTGAAGGAAGAGGGAAATCTCAGGAAAACAAAAGCGAGGCTATGATCGGAGAAAACAAGTGAGCCCTCCTCCCTTCAACAATCTCATATTTATAATTGATCAGGGGGAAAGCGAAGGGCCAAGGCCGGTCGGCGGAAGGCGAAAGGTTAAAGCCACATTGGGATCCGTAACCGTCAGATCTCACCAAATCTTTTCGAAATTCAAAAAATCCCCGCCCAAATATCCTAACCACACAGTGACACGTGGACACCTACGATCATAAGCATTAGTCGGCGACGCCACCAGTGCCGCGCACCGACTGGGGGGCATGGCACACCCGCGAGGAAAAGAAAAACACGCATTGCGTCGCGACAAGAAAACAACCCCATGCGCGCATCGACGAGCATCGCGCGCGAGTATCGCGCTCAGCGAACAAAGATCAACCACGAGCGCTTGCCGCGAGGATAATGCCTGGAAAAGGAAAATACGCGTTGCGCTACGAAAAGAAAACAACTCCACGAGCGCATCGCCGAATATCACGCTCGGCGAACGAAGATCAACAACGAGCGCATTAGCGCGTACCGCGCGGAACGAACAGCGCGCGCCGAGCATTGCGCGTGGCGACCGAATGAAGCCCAACAACGAACGCGATGGCGCATGACATCAGGGCAAGGCGACGCCAGTTCATAGTATCGCGCACGTCGGCGCCAACCAATAGCTACAAGCGGAGTGGGCCCAAAAGACCCGCCCCTCGAATAGCACGCCGGCCCGAGTCTGGAGGAAACATAAACAGGGGGCGTTCACAAAACACCCCCTGATGGGGGGCAATTGTTGGGCATAGGACTCGGGCCTAATCACGCCAAGGAACCGGGCGCAACTGAATAAGACCCCAACACGACGGCGCAAAGACCCCGAGTGTGCCGCCTCATCATGGCTAACCACGTCCCGGCGCGAAGAGAGGACATGTGCTAGGGGAGGACTAGCGTAGGCCAAACCAGAAGATGAGGGAAGCGCACCTCTTCCAAGCGAGTAGTCACATCAGGGCTATGAGTGGATCCCTGACGCATCCTAGGTAGAGGAATGGCCTAAAAACCTTAGTGTGCTAGTGGCCACATCATTGGTCACATCATTGTATCCCAGTAGTCACATCACTGTATCTCTCCCTATGTCAGCCACTCACCCACCACCATGAAGCCTATAAATATGGCATTTACTACGGTGGGTGAGGGGATCGATTTTTCACCATTCTCTCGATAACTATTACTTCTCTTTCTAAAAATTGGGACTCCGGTCCTCGCTCAACTCCCTAATTCCTATCTCCCTGATCAAACTTGACGCTTGTGTTTCTTCTTGACCCAAACTCTCATTCGAACCTCACTCCTACACTCAGTTAGGTTCAAACACCAATCATTAGTCAAATTCAAACCTCTTCCTTCCAGGCTCCAGCCCAGCCCCTGGGAAAGAAATAGGAAAGTCTTTGTTTTTATTTTGTTTTATATTCAATTATTAGTAATTATTGAAGAATATATATAGATATGCATGTGATGGAATGTGGGTTAATGCCCTTTTGGGGGAATTGTCTATTAATTAATAATTAAGATAAGATATTCGAGAACAGAAACCAAACCAGGGATGGTATCCCAGTTTTGGGTTGCAGCTTGCAAGCTGTGTTCCTTCTGTTTTTGGGACTTCTTCTGGTTTTGCAATATTGCAACTTGCTGCTTTCTTTTAAATGGACATTTATTTATATAATTAATTACAAGTTGGATGTTTTCAAGGGATGGATGGTAGCCCATCCTCCTCTTCCTTATAGTGCTTGGTTGCGTAAAGTCAGCAACAAATAGTTAATAATTTCAAGTATTATATTGTTAGCTCAATTAATTAGCAGTTGTCAACCCGTGTTTAAGAAGTTAAGTGCATGCACTTTCGTTGGCTGTCCATTCCTTAAAAAATTTGGTCAGTAATGGTACCTGCACACCGTACACCGGACAAGTGGTTTTGGTTTTGGGATATGTACAAAGGAAACTTTTAATACATTTATTAGTAAATGGTATATAATTTGCGATTGAATCTCTCTCAACATTTTGATTTATTGGGATAAATTTATTCTTAACACTAGGTGTTATTACGAAGGAGTCAAAATGTATGACCGACCCTCATCGATGCTTTGGAGTAATTGTTCTTTTACTAATGAAAATATGAAAAGTCGGCAAATGTTGTGTGTGCATGCGTTTTTGTATTATCACGGATTGTGATATTGAATAAGACACAATATTATATTCACAAATCTTGAAATCACTCAATAGAAGCATGTCGATTTCAGGTGGGAGAAGTGATTTAATTACGATTTGAAGATAAAGGTTCATGTTTTCTTTGTCTCAACTATAATCCTTGGAGTTGCTTAAGCTTACATGTGGATGAACCCTAGATTTATTGTTATAATCTGATTGATAGCAAGAGAATGACTTGAATGTTTCTCCTTGCATCTATCTATAAATCTATTAAGCATTAACCAATAACCATAGATTGATCTCCATTATGTATGTATGTCTAGTTTCTTACACTTAAGGGAGAAATCTTGCTATATTGCCAATCTCACCAAAGAAGGTTAGGATTTGATTTGTGGGTTATTTTTTTGGTTTAAAGAGAGGGCCACTTAGCAACTTTCAACCCCAAACGGGTCTTCCTTTGTGATAATAATAAAGGAAAGCATGAGCTTGAACAAAGCCCAAAAAGTCGTGCTGATCCAAGCCAAATCCTTGCCCATTTTCCTTTCTTTTCTTTGTCTCCTTGAGATTTTGCCGTTTTGCAACTTGTGATGATGAGGTGGATACCATTGATACCACTAGCTACCTACTTGTACTGTGCTAAAAAAAATTGCTTTATAATTAGTTATAACAAATATCCCAATAACGAACCCCACCAAACTTTATAAATTAGGTCAAAGTAGAGAAAAGGGAACATATATAGAAGCTGGCAAACAACAATTGTCCAAGAAAACTGTACAATATATATAATAACAATCATGGAGACGGCTGATCTTGTTTTCAAAGGAAACGGCGAAAGTAACACGACCTATATGTTCTTTATCAAAGCAAATATTTGGATCCTCCATAGGGTGGCAGCTGGTTCTGATGCTTCCCTTTAGAGCTTTTTCTCACGGGGCGCGAAAAGAGTATGCGACGAATGGTTGTATATTGTGGATGCTGATTGAATGTATATGTTGAAACTACTTATATAATAAGTTGGAACATGCATATGCAGTACCATGGTTGAATTTGTCTATAGAATATGAAATCCGTTTTTCGAAACTAGTAATTCGAAGCCGGTTATATATAAGACTCTCAATCAGTTCAATGATATTGATCGGTCGTTTCATATTCGAGAATGTTTTAGATTTCTCATGTTGCACATAGGTAAGTTTTGGTACTAATATAATAAACCCCCATATTGGTTTATATTAGGGATGAAACTCACCGTCTTAAGGTGACTTAAAGGTATTTTGTAATGCGTTAAATCTCACTTCTTATTACTTGGTTATCATAATATTGGTTTATTGTACTTCTCTATTGAGCTGATTTATATTTTAAAGATAGGACACAATCAACAGCTTCTGACTCCATCACTGGTGGCAGCTGCCAATACCTTAAACATCACTTCCATATATTTTTAAGTACTTAATGAATAAAATCATTTGTATAGCTATAACGCATTTTAGAACCACAATAAGTCAATAACAGGCATAAAGATAAATTTAGTTATCTATTAATCTGCATGAAAATGACACTAATATCAACCTAAAAAAAAGTTAGACATAAAGCACATATAGCTGCCATCTTCTTGTTGGCTTCTAGTTAAGAAAGAATAAATACGATTAAATAATCTAGCATGGGTTTATAGACTAATTGTTAATTAATTAGTTAGTTAAGTATGGCTATATATGGACAATTGCTAGCTGTTTCCCTCCTTTCCGCAAAGTGTTCCACTCCACACTGACTCAGGCCTGACCATTCTCATCATCTCATTGCTATTCAGGATCCTAATAATATGATAACCACAAAAATTAATGATAGCACATAGCAATTAACTAACCTAAGCAACTTTTTTTTTAATAAACCGATATATATATATATATATATATATATATATATATAAAATACTAATTAACTTGCCAATCTGTCATCTTTGTCCTGTCGTAGAGATTTCCTTTAATAAACTGTTTTGTGCTTAATCAGTTACGTGGCGCGGTCTGGTGGATAGCAAACTGACACATGCGCAGAGTACTTAACAAAATACAAGAACACTTATTTTTGTATTAATTAAATTTTTTTAAACGGGAATAAAGCAATGTGTATGAACATGATTTGAGGTACACGCATGTGTACGTACGCAATGTGTACAAGAACATGATTCGATTCATAAATAAAAAACAATCAAGTCGTAATTAACTCTCTGGTAAGGTTGTTTTGAGGTTCATTTTTTTACTTATTAAATCAGGGATTTGCCTGGGGTTATTCGTTTAGGTAATGGTTCAGTGGTTGATCGAAACGTGTGGTTTGTTATTTGCATTGTGTGAAAGAGTTTGTTGAAAAGTAGATGAGATTGTAATGAAAGCATGAAGTGGAAAGTCATGAGATTAGAGTGGGTTCTGATACATAATCCTGATATGTATAAGTCTACAAATATACATAATTTTGTGTATTTAATGTGTCACACTGATATGAAATATTATGATCTTGATATAGTAATTTGGTGTTGGGATGTAAATTTCATTACTCATAATATGAATATCTAATAACCCGAGTTATGCATTATAATCTATGGGGGAAAAAACAAATACACATTTATAAATTACAAGTAGGCCGCTAAGCATTGAAGGCAGGGAGCCGCATCCAGTGTCACGTCGGGAATATTAATGAGCTACATTACATGCATGGGATGGATAATTTTGGATTATAAAACAAGAGGGGATAAGTCAAACGGCAGACAAAGCCAGTTGGATTTGGGCCTTGATCGTTTCTACCAAAAACCAATAATGGCTCATTTTCATCAAAAAAAATAATGGACTTTTTTATTCAGAAAAATTAATGATTATGGGCTATTCTATTCACAAATCGACTTGATGCTGAAGTCAATCAATACTTCCTAAAGAAAAACTTTGATAATGAAAATAATTAATGCAGATAGTCTTAAGAAGAGTTCATTAACATGGCATTAATGACATACTGCTGAGAGAAGCCCAACTCGGATCAGGCCCACACTTTTGTTCTTTACTTTTCAAACAAACACAAAGGACCCGGCCCATATCTCGTTCCCTTCCTTTTCTGTTTATTTTTTTCCGGTTCCGGCCAATAATTTGGGCTGCGGTAAGACTTGGACCAGCGAAATGAGGCTCGATTCAAGGGCGCATACATGAGTTAACATCACAGCCATTCACACAAAATGGTAGGCAACGACTACCCTTTTTTTTTATGCTCACACCAATTCGACCTAGTGAACTTCTACGTTATATTTGAGCTTTTCTTGAGATATAGTGAGCTTAAGTAAGTTATTTCAAGTGTCACACCAACAAAATGAGTTTTTTTTTGTCATGTCAAATGGAATTTATAAACCTTATCCAGGCCTAGATACAATGAATGTATAAAGCCATAGACTAAGATAGGCCAATGCACAAGCATAATCGACTAACAATAATAACGAAGCAAGAGATGTCATGAAAGCCGCCTCCTTCAAATTAGGTTACCCATAACATAGTACGTCTCACAACTCCCTCCACATGGGTATAAGTTGCGCCGCGTTAGGGGTGGCCTCATCATCGATCATGCAGTATGCCATTTATCAACATTCACATGTGACCTAAACATACCCTTCAGTCACCCGGGCAGAAACCAAGGGCGATGTCCAAGGCCTTCGATTGGCATGGCACCAGAAAGTTCATTTGCATCTAAACTCGTGGTGTGCGGTCCCGGTTGATTCAGAGCACGTAAAAAAACGAACAAACACCAACATACTTTAATCGTACTGATTTTTCATCAGCTTATACAAAAGAGACGGGCAAGTCATTGTCGCTCACAATTACAAAGAGGGCAACAAAGTGGAGTTTTTTCCAGAAATAGCACCTTTAAAAAAAATTACAAAACTAGAACCCTCTCAAAAATATTTACAAAACTAGCACCCTTTTTTATTGACCGCACCCTCGTGATGCGTTTTACATATAAATCGCATCCCCCAGGTGCGTTTTATATGTAAACCGCACCTGGAGGGTGCGTTCTAATCTGGTGGGCCTAAATCGCACCTTGGCAATGCGTTTTCATGTCTGGCCTACATGAAACGCATGGCCGAGGTGCGGTTTAGGCCTGACCTACCTAAACCGCACCTTAGAGATGCGATTTATTCCTCCAAGAACGAACCGCATCTGTAAGGTGCGGTTTAGCCATGTAGATCGCACCCCCCAAGTGCGGTTTACGTGTCAATTATTTTCCGACACCCGACACAGCCATGCAGAGAATTATGCACGTAGGGCTGCATGGCAGACTAAAACCTCACCCTAGAGGTGCGGTTTTCACAATTTTTTCCCCTATATAAGACTTGCCGGAAAACCTCTACTCTTCACACCTCTCATTCTTTCTTTCATTTTTCTGTTGTATATCTATATTTATTTAGTGTGTTTGCCATTAAGATTAACTCGTAAGTTTTTTTTGTTACTTTTTATGCCATTAACATTAACTCGTAACTTTATTTTGTGTTACTTTTTATGCCATTAACATTAACTCGTAAGTTTATTTTGTGTTACTTTTTATGCCATTAAAATTAACTCGTAAGTTTATTTTGTGTTACTTTTTATTGTGATTTGTGATTTTTATGATAATAACTAAACTACGGTTTGTTTGTGTGCAGATGACATTCCGTCAGTTAACGCTTGGCTTACGGTGGAATGGTTACACGGAAGAGACCGGAAAGGGGGCCACCTACGTCGGTGGCAATTTTTAGAAAATAACGGTCGGTACCAGACCGAAGCTTGAAGACCTCCATCAAATATGCACTGACGTTACTGAATTAATTAACATAAATAACATTGTTAATGAATAATAATTTAAGTAGAAACATACATATTCAAATGTTTGGTAAATAATTTAATCGTATTAGTTGTTTTAAATAATTTAATCGAATACAAAGCAACACTCGTTAGACTCTTAGAAGAGGTATACATCTTCTTAGAAACGCAGTCTTTTTGACAGAAAAAGGGGGGATCCGAGGATCTCTTAATACCCGATTTTCCCAGGTAATGGGAGGATATGATAATCGCTTAAAACCCCATTTCCTTAGACGTGCATCTCTTTATAAAGAGTCGAAGTAAGTGGCGCTATGTATTCGATTAAATTATTGAAAACCACCAACACGATTAAAAAATAAACATAAATTTATTTTATATTACAATAGGCACATTAACAAAATAAAAGAAGGACAAATGGTGAAGAATTGTATGTACCGGGTGATCGTTCCAAACATCCCTTGACCGATGGTTGGGTTGGTCGTACAAGTCGGTTGGATCCACCGGTCCTTGCTCGAGATAATACCTTTGGTTGTATATATCGACGTCCTCCCAACCTACGAGAAAATAACTAGGTTAATACATAGATTAATTAAAAAACTTATAACAACAATAAAAATTAAACCAGAATGATGAGTACATACCGCTTGAAATTCATCGACATAAACTCCTTCTCCTTGCCACCAATCGGCCATTTTTTCGGCGTAATTCAGACAGAGCTTCGGCTCGGCTCGGCGGGTTTTTTAGGAAAAAACCTAAGAAATATTTTCTGATGGCAGATCGGACTTAGCCGCAACCAACAAATTTTTATTTCCTAGGCTTTTGGGAGGGGAGGGTTTAGAGAGATGAATTTCTAGAGAGAGAAGGAAGAATGGGTTGTGTGGAGTGAAGAAACTCGAGGGGGAAGGGGGGTATTTATACCCAACAGATCGCACCCCTCAGGGGCGGTAGGGTAATTTTACCCCGTATAAATCGCATCTCCCCAGTGCGATCTCAGCGCCAAATCGCACTGCCCTGATGCGATCTCCGCGTCCCGAGGCGTTGAACGCTCGGTAAACGGACGCTCCACTTTTCCAGGCTAGAAATCGCACCTCGCCAGTGCGATCCACAATAATCCGCGCGGATTGCTGACGTGGCTATGCTCCAGCCCGTTGGATCGCATCTCAATCGTGCGATCCGGAAGGTCGCTGGCGACCAAATATGGAACGCATCTTGTGGATGCGTTTTACATTAGAAATCGCATCTTAGGGGTGCGATTTATGATGGAAACGCATTCTTAGGCTGCGTTTCATTTATAAAACGCACCTCTAAGGTGCGTTCCATTAAAATAGGTGCTAGTTTTGTAATTATTTTTGGAAGGATGCTAGTTTTGTAATTTTTTTTTTAAAGGGTGCTATTATTGGAAAAATCTCCAACAAAGTGCACAAACCATATACTATTTGCATAAAGAAGTGGTCACCAATCACCATATAGCTAGAGTTATATTCCTGCTAGCTAATAGTAATAGCATGATATAAAATCAATGATATACAGGCACATACAGGTTAGTTATGTTGAGAAAAATATACACCCACAACTAGGAAGATGTTAAAAATCGATCAGGATTAACATATATCACCCGACCAAAACCTAGAATAATTAGCTACGTACATACCGGAGAATCGTTGAATCCGCCGGCCGACGTACAGATGAAATAAAATCATAGTTACAGATCGAAACGGACTCATTCATATATGTACGAGCAGTTAGTTAATTAAAGTCAGACATGCTTATAAGGCTGCGGCATGGATTCATCATGTTCAAAAACGCTAACTATCATGTCGACCACGTGGCACATCTCGGGCCTGGCCTCGTAATTCTCCAGCAGCGCCAGGTTCGCCACGTGGACCATGGCCCGAACCTGCTCCCAGTCCGCGCTCCCTTTCAGGCTCGGGTCGAGCAGCTTCCGGAGCGCCTCCCCGCCGTCGTCGGCGTTGAGGGCGCCGCGGGCGTCGGCGGTCCACTCGGGGAGCGTGAAGGAGCCCTGGACGGCCTTGAGGCCGGTGATGAGCTCGAGGAGGAGGACGCCGAAGCTGTAGACGTCGCTCTTGGGGGAGACGAGGCCCGTGTTGAGGTAGTTGGCGTCCACGTAGCCGACGGAGCCCTTGATCGGGGTGCTGGGGCGGCGGCGGTGGTCGGGCGGCTGCATGTCGCAGCCGAGCTTGCAGAGGCCGAAGTCGGCGAGCTTGGCGTGGTCGTTGTCGATGAGGAGGACGTTGGAGGACTTGACGTCGCGGTGGATGATGGGCGGGTCGGCTTGGGAGTGGAGGTAGTCCAGGGCCCGGGCGATGTCCAGCGCGATGTTGACCCGGTTTGACCAGCTCAGGATCCCGCCGGCGGATTGGCCGGCGGCGGTGTGCATCCGGTCGAACAGGCTCTTGTTCACGTACTCCAGGAGGAGGAGCTGTTCCCCTATATATGTGTTAGACGACATAGTCAAAAATCAAAAGAGACTATTTAACTCAAAATACAATCACTATGATTGAAATTATATATCAAATTTCTTATAAAGCAATTAATCTCAATAGTTCGGATTGTTGGAAAAAGTATATATATATATAAATTTTAACCGTTTATATGTGCTTTTCAAACCAAAGTCAACTCATAGATTTATTGTTTGCATAGATCTACTATATCATGTATTTTGTAATAACCAAATGAATTGATCTACATGGACCAAATCCAAATCCAACTCAAATTTCAAATCAATAAAAGCAAATTGATTATATGATCATATTAGTCAAATCACTTAATAAACCAAACGATTGTCATCCCTGCTTCATTCAACAAGTGAACTCAATAACAAAACAATTCTAATACCTTTTTCAAAGCAGAAGCCCAACAAGGCGACCAAGTTCGGGTGGGAGATGCGGAGCAGGACAGAGACCTCGTCGAGGAAGATCTTCCGGCTGCCGCCCCGGTCATCCATGACCCGCTTCACCGCCCCGAATTTCCCATCCCCGAGCTCCGCCAGGTACACGTACGACGTGGCCCCGACCCCGATCCGGATCCGGAAATCCCTCGTCGCCAGCTTCAGCTCGTCCAGCGAGTAGGTCCGTACGCCGCCGCCGGAGCTCCACATCCGCATCATCGCCTTCTTCTTGCGGTAGCGGTGCTGCCGCTCCATCTCCGCCAGGTGCTCCCGCCGCACCGCCTGCTTCTCCATGTACTCCCCGACCCACCGCAGCACCATCGTCACCGCCACCACCATCACGATCGCCCCCAGCATCCACAGGCCTCGCGGGTTCGTTGTCGAGAACCCAAATAGCCACATCCAAATGTTTCTTCTCTTTACCCCAAAAAAAAAAAAAAAACAGAGCTGTCCTGTGTTGTTGATTGATGGTCGAGGTGGAGATGGGGGAAAATTGCAGAGACGGGGAATTGAGGGGGGGTTTTCGAGATCTTTTGTTGTTTTGTTCCTTTAGTAGTACTAGTAGTGATTGAAATGATGAAATGGAAAAGAATTTTGAGTATTTTGTGTATGCAGCTGCGATCGGGCATAGCTCTGGAGATTCTTTGCTCTGGAAATTTTGTTCTCTGTGTTTATTATGTATTCCGATTGTGGTATATGATTCATATATGCCGAATTCTGTGCGTATATGCGTACACCTGTGAGAGCATATGGATATACGCGCGACTAAGCATTGTATTATTGGTGCGATGTAGAAATTATTGCTTGAATTGTATTGAGGATTGTGCGGTATCGTAATACAGAAAGGTAGGAAGACAAAAACATCGATAAATTACACTGAAAACCACGGCCATAATTCTAGGATTATGCGGTAAAGTTATAAATTTGATGGTTTTATTTTATTTGAAGGAATGGTTATGTTTGTCATCATGAAATAAAAAACTAATAGGTGGGTATGAAATAAAAAGCGATTTGAAATTGATGTGACGTACATATTAACTTGTTGTTAATGTTCTCAACAAAAAATTTAGTGTGGTTAACATTTTTAAAGAAAATGGTTATATTTACCTTACAAGCATTTCGAATATGAATATATTTGTGATTATTTAAAAACACATTATAATGACCAGAAATGTTAAAATTATAATTATACAAAAGTTATTTTTCCTTATTTTTATATCGGTTCAGTGATTAAGGCAATCCGATTTATTCAATCTGCGGGATGGCAATGGGTCGGGTCGGGGGCAGATAGTGCATATCCGTTACCCTACCCAATATAGTTCGGGTTTTACCCATACCCGTACCCACACGAGAAAAGGGTAGAAAATCAAAACCATGCCCATACCCGTTCGGGTTTCGGTATCCACGGTTATCCATGGGTAATAATTTCTCCTTATAATTCCAACCAATATGTTAACATTCACACGTATACTCACATTACGTTAATTAGAGGAAAAGTACGACATTAATTCACTAGAATGACGAAAATTAATTAAAACAACATAACTTCATGAAAATATTATATTTATATACTAAATATAAAATATTATAGAGAAACATAATGATTATTTCTAGACAAACTACATATGCATGTGTATAATCGGACGGGTTCGGGTTGGATAGTGAGATAACCATGCCCACCCATTACCCGCAATATTCGGGTTCGGGTTTTACCCGTACCCATGAAAAATGCTTCGGGTTCGGGTTTTACCCTACCCTATTAGGTCGGATTCGGGTGGATATCCACGGTTACGGATATTTTTGCCATCCCTAAATCTGCCGTACTTAGTTTGATTAAGGATTGTAAGATCGAATGTACCGAAAAAATGGATATAACCACAACTCAATCGTTTTGACACGGCTAAACACGATTAGTAAATTTTTTCAGTCGGACCACAAGTAAAATAAGGTTTCACGAACACTTAATCCGATTTGCTAACCTCATGCTTTGGCTCAGTTGTGTTGTTGATCTTCTGGTGTATTTTTCCCTTTCTGCTCTTGGTTCCCCTTACACCCATCTCCCTTTTCTTTCATTTTCAACATAACTTGCATTCATTTCGGTGTCTTGAAATTTTGTACAAATTGCTTTGCACAAACAGTCAGATTTCAGGTTTAAGGAACAGGTTGAGTTAGTTCCATTTATCAAGATTCAAGAGAACCAAAAAAATAGTCATCCGATCTCTCGACATATCACGCTCTCTCTTGTTTAACTTGCTCTTGCAATATAGGTCAATGTCATGTTGAAAGAGCTGCCAGAAGAAGAGTTTGGCCCTGGCATCAATATCAGAGAGTACTCTTTCCTTGACAATCCTTCACTGCCTAAACAAGTGAGTATATATATTTGCATTGATGACGCCAGTCTTAGACCAACAGCGATGCTTTTCCATCACTTCAGTTGTTGCTAAGGTTATTTATTTTGGGACACTTGTAGGTGAAAGAGTCATGGATTGATGTCCAAATCTGTCAAGAAGGCAGTCACGGTTGCAATGCTTCCAACACACCACCAGGAACGCTCAAATTCCCAAGACAAAGCTATGAAGAAATGGTACTTTAAGCTTCTACTCTAGCGCTACGACTTTCATATTGTCTACTCCACTTTCCTTACAGATTCTCTTCGTTTCCCGTTTAACATATTTCATCTCCACATAACAACCATATTTGCTTGCCTTTAAATTTTTTCCTTTAGAAAAATGAAGCTGGTAAAATCTAAAATATGTTGTGTGAGACATTCGTTTCAAGTAGACGCAAACATCCTTTTCCCCCCTCACCATTGAAAATTACTTGGATGCAGTTTCGGACAACATTCGATTGTTTCAAAGATGTCAAAGTCATTCAGTTCTCTTCAATGCAAGATACATTCCTCGGTTTTACTGACAAGGCAAGAAGTTCTCTTTTACCCTCACCTTGATATATATTACGACATGTACTGGGATGAGAAACCCGATTGGAAGCCGATCCCACCATTGACGCCTGAAGATGATCACCCAAATTGGTAAGAATAACTAGGCTAACATCAGCCCCAATACACTTACTTCTTGAGCATTTCCCACTGTCTGGAGTCCCTAGCAAAGTGGAACCCGGATCATGTTGAAGCAGTGCCACAGGCTCAAAGAACGGGTTCACTGAGGCAAGACTTGACTAGGATAGTTTTTTTTTTTTTTGGAATTTTGGTCATTGCTCTTACGGTAACACATAATGTCAAAAGTGAAGAGATCATGTAACCATGGTTAATAGTGTCAAGAACCAGTTGATTCCAATAACTCGAGTTGTTGGGAGAGGTTCAATCGTGGATCTTATACCACTCTCTAACACGCCCCCTCAAACGAAAGCCAACCCATGGGCTTGAAGTTTGCACAGGCCCACCATACCATGTGCTTGAAAGACAACGGTTAATATTGGGGGTCGTGAGGACTTGAACACGTGACCTCACGGACAACCAGCTCTAATACCATGTCATAAACCAGTTGGTCCCAATAACTCGAGTTGTTGGGAGAGGTTCAATCGTGAATCTTATACCACTCTCTAACAAATAGGCTTGGAAGGGCGTTGCGTATTAAGCAGTTCACTCGTGTCTTCATTTGTGCAAAACTTTTGGTGCAGTACAGTAGAGATAGTCAGGGCGATGTATTCTCATATTTGTATCCTTAGTAGGCGAGTTTTGGAATCTTTCTTGTATGGCAACGAGTCGCGGCGGATAGTATATATATTATCCTTTCCAAAATAGTTTGGGTTTGATGCATGAGTGGAATGAGATCGACGATTAATTGAGAATCAAGATGGAGATTGCGCTATCCAGTTACTAAATATATAAAGCAAGATTTTGGTTGTTAGAAACAACCGTAAATTTATGTTAGTTAACATGTTACATCTTACATGGTAGTATTTTCACCAAAAAAATCTTACATGGTAGTATGCTACCAAGTAGCGACGGAACACCGACACGACAGTCATAAATAAGAAAAAGTAACAGACGCAGCAACGCGGCGAGGAAAGACAAGAAATTTCCGGCTTGCCGCAACCAACGGCGAAGAAGTAACGGTGTATCCATGAAGATTACGATCCCGTCGGAAGGTTTTCTATGATGAGGAGGACGACGACAAGCGGCGGCGTATGGGCGGTTGGGCAGCGAAGCGGAAAGTAGCTGCGAGACAGTTATATCTAGTTAAACCAAAACCTAAGGCCAACGATATCAGAACGCCGCCGCCTGCGCGGCGCTTCTTTTACCATCATCATTTGTCCCCAAACACAGCTACTCAGCTCCCTGGTGGAAGTAATCTACGTCAACTCTTTCGACAAGGCTACTTTCTCTTCAATGCGGGCATTCTTCTCCCGGAAACTAATCCGGGTAACTCTTTGCTTCGCAGTTCCTGTGTCCACTACCATGCCTCTCTTCTGTTCGACGAAATGCCGCAACCAGCTGGTGGACGTTTGGGAGATGCCACCATCGTCCGCGTTTCCCGACTCCTCAAATTGCCAACCGCCGTAACACCTAACGCTCTCACGGCCCGTACGGCACATGGATTGGCCATCAAGGTAGGCGCTTTGGGCCACTTGCCCATCGTCACTTCCCTTCTCACACTCTACTCCAAAGTTGCATACTTTGGTGCGTCTCTGGCTTTGTTCGATGAGGTTAACGAGAAAGATGTGATCCTCTGGAATGCAATGATCACAGCTTCCATTGGAAATTGTTGTTTTTCGCACGCCGTGGAACTTTTGATGAAGATGATTGAGGTAGGACATGGTTTTGATTCCACTACCCTGTTGCTTGTTGTTTCTTCCATCTCCTACTTGAAGAACTTGAGCTCCGGAATGAATATTCATGGTTTGAGCATCAAGTCTGGGATGCTCTCGGATCCCAATTTGTGCAATTCTATAGTGGACATGTATGCAAAATGTGGGGATGTCAGCTCCTCGGAGTGTTTGTTCCGGGAGATGAAATATCGAGATGTAGTTTCTTGGAATTCCATGATGACTGGATTTCTGCGTAATGGCTATCCAGAGATGACTTTGCGGTACCTCAGAGAGATGGCTCATTTTGGTGAAGTAGCAGATGATACAACTCTGTCATGTGCCATATCAGCATCTGCTTCTCTAGGCTGGAAGAGTTACGGAGAAGCTATCCATGCATTGGGGTTAAAGTTAGGTTATGACCATGTATGGCATATCTCAGTAGCTAATTCTTTGATTTCACTCTATTCCCAAGCTGCAGATACTGGGGCTGCTGAGGCTGTGTTCTCGGAAATGCGTTCTAAAGATATTGTGTCATGGAACACTCTGATTGACGGGTTTGGTTCAAATGGAATGGTTTGGGAAGCATTTTATCGATTCCACGAAATGCAGTTGTCAGAGGCTGTTCACCCTGACTTGGTGACTATGGCTTCTTTGATTTCAGTCTGTGCCAAATCATTGCTATTAATAGAAGGTCGAACACTTCATGGATATGTGATTCGTCAACACAGAGGATCTGATTTGTCCATTGCAAACAGCCTTATAAACATGTACTTGAAGTGCAAGCAGGTAAACAAAGCTGAGATTTTGTTTGGTACAATCCCAACAACGGATCTGGTTACTTGGAATACAATGATCTCTGGATACTCTGAAAATGGATTCTTTAAAGAAGCTCAATTATCATTCCGGGACCTGCTTCGTCATTGGTATTCAGGTTTCAGTTTGTCAACACTATTGGCTATTATTCCTTCCTGTTCTTTTCTAGGAGGAATCCAGTTTGGTAAATCAATTCACTGTTGCCACTTGAAAACAGGGTTCTCAAACAACACTATTGCCGTGAACTCTTTGATGCACATGTATATCTCCTGTGGAGACTTCAGTGCTGCTTTATCATTGCTGCAGAGTATCTATTTGATTGCAGATGTTGATAGTTGGAATACAATGATCGTAGGGTGCACCCAGAACTGTCGATTCCGTGAGGCCCTTAAAACTTTCAACTTAATGAGGCAGGAAACCTCCATCAACCCTGATGCCAGTATTTATGTCAATGTCATTTCAGCTTGTGGTAATCTTGAGTTGGCATTGGAGGGGAAATCTATTCATGCACTTTCTATCAAAACTCCAGAAGGGTCAGATCAACGTGTGCAGAATTCCTTCATTACCATGTATGGAAGATGTGGGGATATTGAGGGTGCCAGAACTGCATTTGTTTCAAGCTCAGATCACAACTTGTGTTCATGGAACTGCATGATCTCCGCTTTCTCTCAGAATAAAGATGGTAGAGGAGCAATCGAGTTATTCCGCTCTATTAATCTAGAACCTAATGAAATCACCATCGTCGGTATTCTCTCTGCCTGCACACAGATTGGGGTACTGAGACATGGGAAGCAAATTCATGCTTACACAATAAGGAGGGGATTCCATAGCAACTCCTATTTATCTGCAGCTCTAGTGGACATGTATAGCAATTGTGGAAGACTAGATACCGGGGTCCAGGTGTTCTCAAACTCGGGGGAAAGGAATGTCACTGCTTGGAACTCCATGATATCTGCTCATGGGAACAATGGTGAAGGAAGAAAAGCCATAGCTCTTTTCAACGAAATGTTGCGTTCTGGAGTTGTAGCAAACAAAAGCACTTTTGTGAGCCTTCTTTCTGCGTGCGGCCATTCGGGACTTGTGGATGAAGGAATGTACTATTATGGGTGCATGTTGGAGAAATATGGGGTGCAGCCTACAGTAGATCATCAGGTCTATATGGTTGACATGTTGGGTCGATCAGGAAGGCTTGAAAAGGCTCTAGACTTTGTCATGCAGACAGAAGCCTTAGCGGAGCCTGGGATATGGGGAGCTCTGCTCAGTGCCTGTAACTATCACGGTGATGTCGGAATGGGAAGAGAAGTTGCAGATGTTCTCTTCAAGTTGGAACCTCAAAATGCCGGATACTATGTTTCTTTGTCGAATATGTATGTTGCAGCAGGGAGATGGAAAGAAGCGGTTGAATTGAGAAATATTGTTGAAGAGAAGAAGTTAAAGAAACCAGTTGGTTATAGTTCGATCGATGTCTGTTCTATGTGAGAATAAGCTCTGTTGCAGTGGGACTAGCCAAGTTGATTTTTCTGTTATTCCATGTGCCTACCAAGGCATGCCTCTACTATTGCATGTAAGTTGTACGCTGGTCCATTCAGTCTATCACTCTAATACTCTATCTAGATAAAATAGAAAGGAAAAGTGATGAACAAAACTGGACAAAAATACATTTAAAGTTCATTTGATTCAACTAAGTATGATCCAAATTCAGTTTTAGTCCGTTTTTCCTTCGTACTTGGGATAATTTGTAGAATTGAAATCAAATCAAAATATATTCAATCAAGTTCCATTATCGATTAGATTTAGATATAATGCAATATGGAGCACACCCGAACTACATGTGCCTACTTGGAAAACAAGCAAGCTCATTCAGAAACAAACAAACAAAAAATAGAGGAAGAAAAGGACCACATTTTCAAACCCGATTTATATAAGTAAGACACTGTCTCATGTATAGCTAAAATGAGAATTTAATGAAGTCACCAAAACTGGGCATGAAACTCAACTTCCAAAAACGCCATGCCCTTCAACAACTCCGACAGAGGCTGGTGGCCGCCTAACAAAATATGACACTCTGAGATGTAGGCCGAAAACTCTTTCAACATTACATTCCAACTTACATCAAATGGTTCAGTTACCTACTACTGCTGTCAATGAACAAACTAGCGGGAACAAGAAACAAGGCTTCTAGAGAACAAGTGTTGGATAACGGCCACTACTATGGATTAATTATAGCTCAAAACAGTAAGGCTCAGCAGACTCTTCAACTGAAGAATCGAGTCAAGGACCATGATTCAAGTTCTGGCTATATGATCACGAACGAATTATCTTGCCGCACAATCACTCCAAGCAAGGCCCTGAAATCTGCAATCCATCATCAGACAATGAGAGACGATGAGGAAAAGATATAAAAATGAAAGACTTTGAAGCAGCTTGCTACCACTTGAGAAAGTACTGATAACGACTCATATGAGCCAGTAGATGCATAGACGTCCCAGTCATCAATCGTCCAGGTAATAGTATGAACCAGCATGTTTCTGTTCTCTATCTTTGGTCGAGTCCAGCTTGTTGATCCTAGGCCTGAAATTTGTAGGGTCTCGCCTAAATGTGATATCCAAATGCTGCATCAAGTAGGACATTGATAAGTTTTTGTTGTCAATTAAAGAATTGTTAAAGAGAAGTTAGACAAACATAATGCAACCCTTGCTTGACCTCGAAAAATAGATAAGTGAACAAAAAAACTTCTCAGGAAGCTAGGCCTAATGAAACTTAGCCAACATTCTCAAGAAATACGAATTGGCAACTTCATAGCTAGAACAAACACAGAAATAAATAATAGAAGACTGAGAAGAGTTCTGATGCCCTTACAGATAGGAAAAGGTTCATCCCGGTCAGCAATGACTGGGGAGAATTGGCTATGCAATCTATAGATGGCTGTCCCTCATAAACGATCACTCTGTCGGCCAAATAAGTAGCCATAATAAAATCATGTTCCACGACAAACGCCGTCTTCTTTGCATGAAGGATAAACCTTTTTATGACTTTCGAAGCAACAATACGCTGCTCGGAATCAAGGTATGCGCTAGGCTCATCGATTAGATAAATGTCAGCCGGCTGCATCCAACCAATCAACACAGATAATAAATCAAATAACCATCAGGGACCATTGCATAATAAGAATATTATTTCCAACATAAGAATACATATAAAGTGAACCAACCCAGTTCAAACAAACATGAAGCTACCCTGTTTGGCTCACAGTAACTAAGCAAAACAGCCTACTGGACCAAAACAATGGAGGGTACAAAACAAGCATTCGCAAACTACCAGAAACAAAATCCAAATTCTATGTACAAAAAAAGGAAGAAAGAAACCAAAATCCAATAATCAGAGAGCAAAAAGAAGGAGTTCTCAGAACTATAATACAAGTTCTGTTAACATAGGAATAACACAGCAAGATCATGCCAAGCAACTAAGACTGGGGTTTATCAGCAGGAATCACCACAATTTCTCATATAATTATTGAACTAGAACATCTAATTTCGGAAAGCGAAAAAGAATCACCCATGTGTACAAAGCCATGGGACAGAAGAACAATTATCCCTAAGGTGAAGCGTCAATGACACTACAAACCAAATGCATTCAGAAGGTAAAGTCTAAGCCTCAACCATATGCTACCAAAGTAGAACTTCTTACCTTCCCAAGACAGAGACATAATGCAACTCTTTGCAATTCTCCTCCAGAGAGATTCACTACTTCTTGGTCCATCAGTTGTTCAATAAGCAGAGGTTTCATAACATCTGATACAAACTGGGGATGCATGTAAGAATCCCGTATCTTTGAATGTAACAGATTTCTAACAGTATTTTGAAACTTGGGACTGATCTTTTGCGGCTTGTAGGAAACATTAAACTCGGGTATCTCCACCTCTGAAGTCTCCACGTCATCAGGTTTAAGTAAACCAGCCTGCATGATTTATGGTCAGGGAACTTATTGGCAGTGAAATGGGATAATTCAAAAACTAAGAATGATATGAGCCAATGAGTACCAGCATCCGGATGAAAGTTGTCTTTCCTGTGCCATTCTCTCCCAGCATAACAACAATCTGAGAATCAGTGAATTCACCCTCCACGACGCGGAGCCTGAAATTTCCCTGGGTTTTGGACATTGTTGGGTACTTGTATCGTGCATATGTTTCAACCTCTTCAGCACTCTCCTGGGGAGTCTCCGCTACCTGTTAAAGGCAACCAAATGTAATGAATAAATGTAACAGAACGTTAGCCAAACTATTCCATGTACAGAATTAGTTAGGTTACCTTGAAGGTTAAAGATTCATCCCGAAATCTCAGGTTTTCAGTAGGAACAAATCCAGCCAGGAATATATTGATTCCTTCCCTAACGGAGAAGGGCAAAGTAACAACTCCATAGGCACCAGGTTTTCCATACAAGCAGCAGATGAAGTCAGACAAATAGTCCAGCACACTAAGGTCATGCTCCACAACTATCACAAAGCTGCAATCAATATTCAACTCGTATATAAGCATAACAAATGCTGGCGGACAACGAAAGAAGAAAAATAAAAGTAAGCAAAGAAGAACATGAAACCTATTGGGGCGGAGCAGAGATCTAACAACTTGGGCAGCTTTGAGCCTCTGCTTGACATCAAGATAACTTGAAGGTTCATCGAACATGTAAATCTCTGCACTCTGTATGGCAACCACAGCAATCGCAAATCTCTGTAGCTCTCCACCAGATAAATCCCCAACATTACGATCTAAGACCTGATTCAGATCGAGATCAGCGCAAAGCTCTGCTTTCATTTCCCTCTCATCTTTCTGATCAAGCACCTGTCCTACATTTCCTTGGACAGCTTTCGGAATGTGGTCAACGTACTGAGGTTTTATGATAGCCTGTTGAATAATAAACAAAATCTGAGAACCAAAAGCCTACTGAGGTCTAACACCAAAAACAAGTATGTAATGATCCAGAAGACTAAAATAGTACATAATATGATAATATAAATAGGGAGGTTGAGGAAGGGACTCAGCAGAAGCATGCCAGCTACACATTGGCTCTTGCCTCTCCCAAGATAGGATCATTTAAGATTCAGATTCTCCCTTTCCATTTATATGCTATTAGCAGACACAAAGGAAGAGTTCCAGAGAGGTAAAAACATAAATTGCACACTGAATGCCTAAAGACCAAAGACCACTGGAAGTCCTGGAGTTGCTCCACTGATAGGCAACAAACCTGAGAAAGTAAAGTCCAGCAATACGCTTCTAACACACAAGCAAAGAGAAATTTAGTATTGGTCTGTAACTGGTGGATGCGTTTAGGGAATGTACAAGCTAGACATTTAAATCAAGCTACTATATGTCATCTACACCATCCAAAGATTAGGATCTAGCCACTTCATCTCTTGTTAATACTCATAAGAAAATCGTATTATAAAGTCAACGAAATTATGAGCCTTGCTGGATATACAAAATAGAGATACCTTCAAATTATCTTCCAAGATACGAGTGAAGTAGTTCTGGAGCTCAGATCCTCTAAAGTGCGTCAATATTTCTTGCCAATCTGGAGGGTTCTAAAATGAATAACCAAGGAAGATCCGCAGTGTCAGTAAAAAAGAACATCAAGAGGAGGAATCCTGAAAAGGATGTGCCAAAAATGTCATTATTACATTAAAGCGGCCCAGATTTGGCTTCAGTTTTCCAGCCAGGATCTTGATTGCTGTTGATTTCCCGATACCATTGGTTCCAACCAAGCCGAGAACCTGTCCAGGTCTAGGCACAGGTAACCTACAAACGTAATCATTAAGATTGTCAAAAAATGAAAACAATTAATCCACTAGATGCCCCTGGCAATTGTGTTTTCTAGTCCAACCTGTGCAGTTTGAATGTATTGGGACCATAACGGTGAGTGGTATCCTTCTCCAAATCCTTCGGGAGGTTGATGATCTGAATAGCCTCAAACGGACATTTCTGGATTGGCGGAAAAAAAATACCCAATCAGGCTAGCTGATGACTTCAAAGGAACAAGAAACTAAGACCAAAAAGTTATGCCGCTGAAACTAGGCAGACCTTAACACAGATACCACACCCAATGCACAACTCCTCAGAAATGAATGCTATCTTAGACGCAGAAGCAACCTCAATACACAGTTTTCCTGTTCAAAACAAACAACCCCGTGAGGGAAAAGTAAAATAAGAAGCTTATACAGGAGAAAGGACCACAAAATCTCAATTCATCATCTAAGTCGTTCCAATCGAAATCCACAAAAGCCAAAGTGACATAGGTTCTAGTGAGTATCCATAGAGTAATTGATTGAGCATGGAAATGCAGAAACCAAAAAGTGACCGCCTCTCCAATCTTTTGCTCGATGAGGCGGGATTAAGAAACCATAGAACCTGAAACACAGATCACAAAGAGAAGGGAGCAAACCAGTTTTCACAACAGGACAGCTCTTTTTGCATTCCTGGCGGCACTTTTTCGGCTTGCAGCGATCGGGAGTGACAATCGCGATTCTCGTCAGACGATCCGACATCTTCCCGGCGACAAATTTCCTCTCCTACTGCCCGTCTGCTGTTTGCTGCTGCTTTGCTCTCTGATAATCGGAAAACAAGCGGAGAAACGAAAAACCCTAATTATTAAAAAAAGAATAGCAAGATTTGCGGAGAGAGGGAGGGAGAAAGCTGGATAGGCAGCCGCCCTTACGCTGAAGAGAAACGGGCAGAGAGAGAAGGTTCGACGGAAAACCTACGGCTAACACACTCCTCCGATGCTGTTATTCTTATTGCTCCCCCTGGTCGGCCCGGACAGTTGAACCCGTTGAGTCTCGACTCGGGGCTTTGATCGGCTTGATGGGTCGTGGGTCAGAAACCTAAAAAAAAAAAAAAAAAGATTTTATCTCTTTCTCCTGGGAAAGGGAAAGAAGATTCTTTTCTTTTTGCAAGTAGGAAAAGAAGAGATTCTCCACTGCTCCTCCCTCGGTTGATTTTTGCCATTTATAGGGATCGAAAATTCTTTGCCGACACGGAATTTTTGTAGGAACCGAAAGCTGTAACCTGGTTAGGGGGTTTTCTTGAGTGTCAAGGAATTTTTTTCCTTTCTTGAATTGGTTAATAATCCTAGCAAGATTAGCAATTCTTGATTTCTAATCGTTGGATTAAATGAACTAAGGAAATCATTTAAAATGGATTTGTGTTATAGTCTCATTTCAGCTGCTAGAATACAGCACTGGCATTGGACATGAGAAATTCAGAACCGTAGTCACCAAATTATCATCCAAGAAAACCCATGAAACAAGAGTTCTTCTGTACAAAGATCACCCAGAGCTAGGACTTAGGAGGCCACATAAGCCCCAAAATATCAATCCGTGTTTAGAAACTTGATCAAATAGTATACCGATATCAGCCAACAACAACACGAGAGACATACATCATCAACTTGTATGAACTTTTATTGAAACGTAAGATGCAAAAAGGGGAAACGTATCGATATATATGTAGAAGCATAGTCGTCCATCCATGGCATCTCAAGTGCGTGTTCTTGATCATTTCCACTTCTTGAACTTGCCTCCACCGAACATCCCGCCCTTCCCATGCTTCCCGTGCTTGAACTTGCCACCATGCTTGAACTTGCCATGCTTCCCGTGCTTGAACTTGCCACCATGTCCATGCCCGTATCCACCGCCATAGTGAGCAACACCACCATGGCCGCCACTGTGGCCGTAACCGCCGCCGCTGTGGCTAACATGGTGAGCACCCATAGCAGCTGCAGCTGCTGCTGCACCCCCAGCAATCACTGCCCCTAGTCCGCCATGACCTGGGATCATATCCCCAATTCCCCATTAGTAATCAAGAATCAATAATGTATCACAACTACACAAAGAATGCTCCTTTTTACTACCACAACCAATTCCATGATTCAACTCTGTAATCTCCTACATTGAGAGACTTAAGATTTCAACCCAAACAAGGCCCTAAATACAAGAACAGAACAAGCAAGATTGACAGCAAGTTGGGTTTTGTCAGAACTGCAATTTCCTTGAACAGCAAGCTTACAAACTACATTTCAAATGGATGATCTAGCATCTGGGTCTAAACAGTAACATCTCGCATTACAAACAACACAATTGGTCAGCAAAATATATTCACAATCTTCGCAATTCACAAGCACCATCAATCACACACACATACACACGATTCATCATCTGCTAAACAGCCCTAAATTCCTAGTCAATTAACGATATAGAAGATCCATAAAAGACAGTAGATTTACCTGTGTGGTGAGACGATCCAGCGGGGTAACCAGCAGGAGGGTAACCCTGAGGAGGGTACCCTTGTGGAGGGTAACCACCCTGTTGCGGAGGGTAGCCGTGCTGTGGCGGGTACCCTTGCGGAGGGTAGCCACCCTGTTGCGGAGGGTAGCCGTGAGGAGGAGCTCCAGGGTAGGCGCCAGGTGGCGGAGGGTAGTAGCCACCTGGAGGACCTCCGTGCCCTCCCAAATGACTGAACAATCCCTTATCTTGATCCTCATTATGCTTATCCTTCCCACCTCCCATTTCTTCTTCCCTACAAGCAAAATTCACAACCCAGAAAAAGAAAAATCAAATCCTGCCACCAGCATCAAAGGAATGAATTACAGAGTTAGAAACCAGAGGAACAAAAATGAAAAAGGTCAACAGGGATTGTAGATCTCGTGTTGGGAGTTGGGTAAAAATGGGTCAGAATAGAAATCACAGAGACTCAAGAAAGACGATCGACATCGCTAGAATACTCACCGAGAGAGAGAGAGATTCTGCGGTTTCGACGCTGTTTCTTGTGTGATGAAGAATGAACGAGAGAGAGAGAGACTTCTTTGGCTTGCAACGCTGGGAATCGGAGAGGGTCTTGAACGTTGAAGTATTATTTATAGGCTACGACTAATTAGATGAAATTCGACGACGAGGACATGATCCATTCCATTCGGCCGAGTAACCTCTTTCTCTCTTGTTTATTAAGAAAAAGATAAAGACGGGAATAGTAAAGTAACAATAGATAAATGAGAATCAGAGAAAATAATAACGAACGGCTGCTCCTCCAGCTCCTAGCCGAGTTTTGCCACTCCACGCGTTCCCCTTACGCGGAATGGACGCGTGGATTGTTATTCAATAATCAATATTCATTCTTTTCCGATATTTTGTTTCTCTTCTGGTGGGCCTGGGCCTGGGCCCGGCGGGAGCATCAGAATCTGGGTCTTGTCCGTTTCCGTTTCCGTCCTTTTCTTTTTCTTTCTATTTCCGATATTTAATTAAACGAAAATGGTGATGATAAATGAAATTCTTGTTTTTGATTTATTCCAAATCAAGTAATATCTCATTTTGTAAATGTTTCCGTGTCCCTTTTTCTCCAGCCGACTGCTGCCGCTCGTTGGGTATTTTAATTCGGTCGATCACCTGAAAATAGGGTGGCTATACAGTCCGGTCCGGTTAAATTGGCCCAAATTGATCCGGTTCAGTCCGGTCTTTTTGAAAATATAAGGACTCGCTTCAAGAAGAGCTCGCTTCTCAATATTATAGGGACCGGAACTTGGATCGAGTAGTTAGGGATGGCATCGGGGCGGATCGGGGGCGGGTACCTACCTCCCGATCCCCGCCCGTCAAGACTGACGGATTTCCCCGTCCCCGTCCGCGCAGGTTAAACGGGCGGATTATGTCTACCGTCCCCGTCAGCAAACGGATCCGGGTAATCCACGGATCCCCACGGAAGAGGGGAGAGTGACGGCAGGTTAGGAGCGGACATGATTGGAGATGCGGGCGCGATTTTGGGATCGCTTAATTTTGGGCACGCAGGCATGATTTTGAGATTTCAGGAGCAGAGGGAGGAGGGGAAGAAGAGGAAGAGTGGAGAGGGAAGGGGAGGGGAGGAGTGACTGGAGAATGCGATCAGAAGAGAGAGGGGAAGAAGAAGAGTGGAAAGGAAAGGGGAGCATTCGGTCGAGCCGCAACAAGTGAAAGGGTTAGGGTTTTTGAACCTCAATTATTAGTTTATATATTGGTCCAAAACGACGTCGTTTTGCGGTATCGGGTGGGGACGGGGCGGATACCATGAGATCCATCACCACCCGTTGCCCGCTACTATCGGGTTTCGGGCATACCCGGATCCGCGCTTTACCCACGACTGACGGTTTTTTTGACCTCCATCTGGGCGGGTTTCGGATGAATACCCAGCGGGCCGGGTAGGGTTGCCATCCCTACGAGTAGTGACCATTTTAATGACGAAGCTCTTCCTGATAGATTCTCTGCATGGAAACTCTTAAAGGAACAACGAACCCCTCAATAATACAAGCAAGAAAGAAGACATCCATCATCAACATGGTTACATGGGGTCTCCATTATTATAGCCAAACCTTAACATATAGCTGGTTACCAAAGATTGAGAAGACCCAAACCCCCGACCCCGACCCACCCAAACTGCTATTAACCAGCAACACCATCTCTGGCACAAAGAAGGAACATCCCGCTCGAATAAGCACAGCTTCCCCATTTTCCAGGCATCATCATCACAATTTGAAATGAGAGTACAACATCCCGAGCATTCAAAGGGGACCCGCTGCGATTCTCCACAGCAGGATGCTCCAGTGACGATTATGAGAATTTGTGATCATGATGGTTCTTTCGATCAGCAGAATCTTAATGTAGCCTCAAGCTCCTCCTCATTCTCGCAGTTGTATCCGAGCATGTACGCCCTTGCTGCACAATATACAAGAAAATAATGATATCAGGCTTCTACATAATATGCTGGCCAATGCATGATAAAGAGTCAGCTCTGAGTACAATGTCGAGTTAATTCAATTACCAAAACGTCCAGATCCCATGAAAGGTTCCGCTTCATCCATCCCGCCAAATTGCTGCTGGTCCTGCATAATTCACATTCAGAGATAGCCCAAGTTAGTTTCGAGCACAAGTGAACTCTAAGGTATGACGGTAGATGGAGGTACATAGGTTATACAACACCGAAACATCCTCTCTTTCCATTTATCTACACAAAGCAAGATACTTGCTTGGCTGGTTCAGTGAAAACAAAGAGGAAAGGATAGGGCCTTTGCTCGGTTAAGAAGGAAGAATGTCAGTTGAAAACCCACAAATTATCAGCAGAAGAAAAGAGGAAAGCAGATGTCTTTAGATAGCCTGAACGCTCTGAAGTTCTAGAGAAAATACAAACTTTTATCTATGCAACTGATAAATAAGTGATGTCTTCATCAAATAGGGTCACATGAGAACAGAAACTGCAAGAAAAAGAGAAAGGTTAAGTGCTACTTAGTACTTACGGGCTCCGGCTCCATTTCAGATGGTAACAGCAGCATATCGGAACAACGTCCAGATATTGTACAGACCAAAAGCTCATTTGAAGGGTCAGTAATGACTTCTCTGCAGGTTTCGTCACACACTGCAAGGGACCAATTGCCCAATTAAGGACCAAAATCATTGAAGAAATGGACCAACAATGTATGTGGAACAAGGTAAACATCTTACCATGAACATTTCCAGTCTTCTCACATACAAACACATCCCCTATCTGGTAGTAAGAACATGTATTGCCTGAGCACCTATGGTCCATGGCCACATCGTCAGTCAAGCCTCGCGTGGTTTTCCATATAGATATCTGATCAGCAACTGTCTTGTCAAGTATTATCCGGTCATCTTTCACCTTCAACAAATAAATAGCCATAACCTTAAGCACTATAACAGTACAAGTTCAGACTCGTCCAATGATCACCCTTCAAAAATAAAAGCGAAATTATTTTTTGTTGCATGCAGGGACTTAAGCAGGCACTACTTTCCACAGTGTTTATGAAGGCACAGCGTTGCCATTATCCTTCGAGTATCTCACAAGGAAAAACGACACTACTATTCCCATCGGATACATTGAATCTCAAAACAGAAATCCTGTTCTGATACTATAAATTACACGTATAGAAACTGAAGCTTACTTCACTAAGAAGATACCAACTTCGATGGTTGAAGACCTTAGGCAACAATACCAATAACACAGAGCCTATTGTCTACAACTTGAATCAGCAGATGACAAGATACCCCAGGAAGAAGAAGTCCCAGCCACCTCCAAGGAAGTAGCATGTATCGATGCTACACCAGTCCCACACTAAAGATACAAACATATGGACCCGATGTAAGGTAGCAAGCCAAAGATCATGATTCCACAAACATCACCAATGCCTCATGCCCAAATATCAAAGACTGTGAAGTGCATACCCCAGATCAAAGAAACACAAAGCTGATTCACCTATATGGTTGACATTAGAAGGAAGAGCCCAATGCTCAAAACTATGCTCTAATAAAAGCAAACCGTTGGTTAATGAGCGACTCAATCAGTCCTATATGCAAGCTTAGCATGGCATACACAGGACATTGCAGATCGTAGAAGTTGAATTACTCAGTTGTAGAAAAACTAAAAAAGAAAAGGGTACCTGGGAAAATCCCATAAACATCGAAAGTGGCATATCAAACAAGAGCATGAAGAGGAACTACTCTCAATTAGGTCAGTCCCTCTTTCAAATAAAACTCTGGAACAACTTTGAATCCAAATAACCCAAAAATGTGGCATACAGACCCTTCAAACAATTTGCCAATGGAATAACAAAGTACTTCTTAAAAGAAGGGAAAGTTTTCAGAAATCTAGCAGTACCTGTGAAGGATTTGGTGTTTGGCTTCTCTTTGCTGCCTGCATTTGGACATAGTATCGTTTGAACTCAGGTGGGCAGTTACTAAGCAGATTTACAATGTCCTCTTCATCACGCTGAAAATTGTCAAGGCAATGCTTCAGCACTAATTTCATTTGCTAGATTCAATACTTCAAACAATCGCATGATGAGCAAAGCAGAGGAAAACAAACTATCCAATGTATTATCAACAGAAAAAGGGATCATAAACAAAAGAAACAAAGAGAACGAAATTCAACTGAATCTCAATTTTGCATTTACAAATGAAATACAACTTCATAATGTGTTGTCAGCAGGAAAAAAGAACTAGATAAATGAAGAGTGCAACCAAACAATCCCTACTTTGGTTCCTTGAATCAATGAGAACAGCAGACATCGAGAGAGACACAAAGTTTGAGAAGAGACTACCTGAATATAAAGCTTCTTCCATGCACGCTGAGATAAGTTCTTGGTGGGAGGCAATATACCCCAACGCATGCAGTACCTGCAAAATCCCTCACAGTGTCAACTCAAACGATCCAGATCAACACGAGACAGGAAAACCCAGCAGAAAGCTATGAACTTGGACAAGAAATTACTGACAAGCGACGCCACAAGGACTCATCAGAGGCAGCGAGATTCATGAATCTACAAACCCGCGAGCAAGATACAAGATCCTGTTGCCAAAGCACATATTTTTAATCTTCTATACATGTACACCGTCAGAAACCTAAAAAATGAGGGGATAACATTGCAAAAGGGGAAATGTAAATTGCTGACCTCAGAAGAAAGAAATTTGAGGATGTGAGGGAATAGCTCGGGAGGAACTACGCTGAATATCCCGCTCTCTATCCTTCTGGACCTGATAATCCTCCGTCTATCCCCATTTTCTTCGTCCGCTCGCTCCTTCCCTTTCTCTTTGCGAATGTTATCTTCGCCCTCATCGACCCGAATTCTCTTCGCTTTAGGCTGCGTTTCGGCCTCTACCTCATCATTACCATGAAGCTCCTTCGGACCCTCTGCTTCTTCCTGTAAATGTAATGACAATCGAAACCCTTGCCCTCATACGTCCTTAGAACATTTAAATTATTTACCCACAAGGACATCATTATCGGAGGTGGAAAAAATTAAAGGGAAGCAAGCGTTGATCGGAAAGGTGAATCTAAAATCAAACAGAGAAATACCTGATCGGAGAGTTCAGAGAGGACCTCGGATTCCAAGAATTGGGCCAAGCTGTCGTTTTCATCGTCCGATGTCGCCATGATTCAGAAGCAAAAGGACGAGGATTTGGATCAGAAGAAGTGAATTGGTTTGCCGGCGGCTGCCGTGAATTTGAACCGGCGGTGGGGAATCGGAGACCTTAAAAATGAGTTGTATTAGTAGCGGCAGTTGGGGGTTGGAGGAAGCGATAAGGTAAGTCATTCGATCGGACACTGGGGAAGAGTGACAGCGTAGATATTTTCACCGGGTCGGGTAAAATCATGTCCCGGTAAGTGAGTTAACCCGATAGCCCAGTCAAGAACGAACAACACAATTTAGGATAGGACCGCCGTTGTCGTATCCCTAGAAAATGATGGTAAACACAGACTCACCTGCCAAACTGGTTTGGATTGAGATTTTTATCGGGTATCAGGGAACCATGTGATTATAAATTAGACTTGATCAAAACGGGCCAAAACTTGAAATTCAGCATGTTTGACCGACCCATGCCAAATTCTAATTATTCTTTATTTTTAAACTTTCTATTTGAAAATAAAAAATAGTGAAAGAAAAGAGATGACTGCAATTCGCCATTTGCACATCACTTATTCGGGAATTAAACCATAAAAATTCATTAGGAACTGAAAATGTTTAGGATCGTTTTAATGTTTAAAATAACCAAATAAATCGTTCTGTTTAGTTTTTTACTAACAAATACCAAACGATTCCCGATAAAATACACTATAATTTGATCATTATGATATCAAATAATTATATAATATATATTTGAAATGATAAAAATTGGACTAATTGGATTGGTCGAGGTTGAACCATTGAATAACTTTAAAATACATTATATTTTAGCCACTAAGATATAAAATAATAGCATAATATATATTATGCCAGAGAAAATAACTTGTTTTAGAATGACAAACCAATGATGTTCATTTGTTTTACTTGATGGCCAAATCCCGTGTAGGTCAGGCTCATTCAACTCTTTTATTTTATGGTTAGCAGTTAGCCCATTAGATACCATGCATTAGTTTATTGTTAATTTTTTTTATTTTTAGCAATAAAAAGGAGTATTGTTTTTGCCTTTTCATATATATTTTATCACCACGGAGAAATAAAAGGGCTTAAAGGAAAAAATTGACACTCCTGGACCCGTTTAAATCTGCATGTGTACCGTAAGTTGGCCCGTTCCACAGAGAAAAGAGAAAAAAATTGTCACTCCCTATTCTACCCTTCCTACAAACGCTCCTGGAGCAGGAAATTTTGAAATGGGGGAAGGGTTTTTTCCTTCCTGCTATTATATGTTTTTAATTTAAAAAGATACAACAAATGTACTTAGTGTGATTGGTTATGATCCTTGTTTTTCTTTAAAATGGTCATGGTTCGAATCCCAGTACGTGTCTTTTTAATGAATAAAAAAAAGTAATTGTGAAGACCAAAATGTCCTTCCTACTTTCACTCTCGTTACAGGAAATTTAAAATGGAGCTCCCGTTTTTCCCTTCGGTGTATTATATTATGTGTAGATTAGAAAGAACATATAACGCTAGAGTAGGAGATCGCGGAAGAAGAGAAGAGTGCCCGACACGTGGAGAGTTTCAGTTTTCAGTATTGATTATGTGGCTTAGGGTTAAATTTAAAAGCCCACAAACTAAAAGAAAATAACAAAATCAGGAGGGAAAATGAGAAGATAACGGAAGCCAGGGATGGTGAAATAATAAAAAAATTAAAATAATCCCTAAATGCCGAGAAGTGCGGAGAAGCCTTCCAGGCTTACGTGGAAGGGGTGGTTTTTCCAAACCCCTTTAATATATTGTAAGAACGTATAGAACTACCTGCCCAAAGGGCAGGGTAACAAGCTAGTTTATCCATTAATGTTGTTTTGTTCCGCGTATGTATTTGCAATTGTGTAAATATATGAAAAGAAAACATATTGGGAACGAAATTTTAGAATATTTCTTATCAATATTTAAATTTGTGCCTACAAATATATTTGTTAGGATATCCGCAAAATGATTTTATTTGTGAAGATATTGCGGAAACATCCAATAAGTAAATGTCATAATTTAGTAGGTCATTTCAAAAAAGACGATAGAGATAGCAATGGAACAAATTGTGTTATTGGGAAGGTTAGGGTCGCATAGAGACGTGACTATGGAGTGGAGATCGATTCAAACAAAGTGATCTTAATGAACTCTGATGATATGACTCTTCATATAGGGTCAACCGTTGCATGTGGTGAGCATGGATAAGCTCTCTTATTGAGTGCATACTCGATGGACCTAGAAAAAAAAATACACAAGAGCTACGAGGTGTAGTAAGGGGCTACAGACGACATGAAATGCTTGACATCAAAAATTTGAACTATAACCAGATTTGACAACAGTGGTCCGAGTGCTCTAATTGACCGCCGACGCACTAGTCTTTGTTTCGGCCTTCAAGGAGCTTTAGAGAATAGATTTAGAGATTCAAATTGCTCACATCTACAAAGAGGCCAATTATATGGTTGATAGCACACGTATAGTATAAGTAACTCAATTCTTGGTTTTCGATTCTTTAAAATGAGAGCCAATTTAAATCGAACTTTCTATTCATAGTTTCATACTTAAACCATACCCAAACAATCTCATTCTCATATCCCATCCAAACCTACCCAAAAATGAAAACTTTGTCCCAAGCCTACTAAAAAAATTGTCCAATATCTCATATCGACTCATATACCCTACCCGTAAATCGTAATCAATAATATGAGTTGGGTTTCGATAAAGTTACCCATACTGGAGAATTATCACACCCAGCAGCAGGCAGTAGCAGAGAGACAATACGAACTTCAAAGAACTAATTATTGTCATGGCATCATCCACAAACAAGATCCAGATGCTACGCGATGAAGGATTTTTCATCCTATATCTCCCAGTTCTGCAACTATTAAGTTCCCCAAGAGTGACATGTTGAACTCCAAAGCGCGCCTCTATGTCAACGACGACGTCGGTTAGTGTCAAAGGACTGCGTTTCGCACCAAAGGCAAAACACATCGTTTCTTCAGCATACTATGTCGTTTCAAGATCATCGTCCATCGAAGTCTTTCATCAAGGATCCTCTTCGATGATCCTTTTTGGACTTCTCTCTCGACAAACCTTCTTCAGCTGCTCGACAAGCTTCTCGGATTTCATCAAGGGCGATGCTTCATCAAAGGCGGAGCCTCAAGCCTATCCCAGGATCATGATGACCATAAGTCGACCGTTCTGAACAAGTTCCTTTTCAGGGGTCAACAGGCCTCAACGGTCATTAAGGTTCTTCTTCTATATATTCTAGGGTTCGTAGTTCATTTGTTCTTCGGCAGTCTGTAATAGAAGAGTATAGGGATATCTTCTGTTACTTTGGGTCCTGTTATTGCTTCAGTAGAACAAATCACAGTGTGTGTGCTGGGTGATTTATTCTTGGGAAGTCTCGTCTGTTTGTTTTTGTCTTCAAAGAGCCAATTCGTTGGCTTGGCTCTTGTCGTGAAACCTTGTTGTATTGATCTTTCAAAAGTAAAATAAAATTGTTCTTTTCTTAGAAGCTGATCAGTTGAGAGTTTAAGTTACAAAGTTTAAGAAACTCCTCATTCTGAGTTTACAATTGGTATCAGAGCAGGCTCTTTGTTGGATTAATCATCACCAAAGAGGATCTACGAAATGACTGGGACGTCTTCAGCATCTGCGTCTTACTCAGCCAACACAAATCCACCCTGGTTCGATGGAACGGACTACTCGGTCTGGAAGAAGAGAATGAAGATCTATCTAAGGGGAGTAGATGGAGACCTGTGGAGCATTGTTCGAAAAGGACCTGTTCCTATGGATGCTAATGAAGAAGAATGGAAAGAATACCAGAAGGTATCTTCCCAGCTTGATTCAAGAGCGATGCACCTACTTTTCTCGGCCCTCTCACCAGAAGAAAGGAATCAAGTGGCACAGTGTGAAACTGCCAAGGAAATCTGGGAGGCGCTACAAACTACTCATGAAGGTACGTCTGAGGTAAAAGAGAGTAGGATTGATGTGCTTTTAAATGAGTATGAGTCGTTTGAGATGAACTCAGGAGAATCCATCTCTAGTATGTATAAGAGATTCAATGATCTAATAAATCGGTTAAAGGGTCTAGGAAAAACTTTTGCTGCAAAAGATTTAGTTAGGAAAATCTTAAGAAGTCTGCCTAGGGAATGGCTCCCCAAAAGAACTGCTATTGAAGAAGCAAAAGACTTAAATACACTATCAATTGAAAGACTAGTAGGATCTTTACTTAGTCACGAGGAAGTAATTACCCAGATGAACAAAGAAGATAATAGGCGTAAAAAGGTAATTGCTTTCAAAGCACAAGAGTATGATAGTGACCTAGAATATGAGATAAGTGAAGAATTTGAAAGAGAGTTTGCTCTTGTGAGTAAAAAGTTTCACAGAATGTTAAAAATGAAAAAGAGAATTTCAAGCAAATAGAGGTTATATAGATACAAGAAACAATGAAAATCGTTTTTCTGATAACAAAAGAGAAAGGGATGACAGATCAGTGATGAAATATCCAGACAGAAGTATGTTAAACAAGCAGTTTATGGAAAGAAAATCTACTGATAAAGGGTTAGAAACAAGGGAAAGGTATAAGGGGGATCAAAAGTCCCCCAGTGAAAAAGATCTAACCATCTGTTTCAAGTGTGGAAAGACAGGGCATATGCGATCTAGGTGTCCTTTAAACACTAAATCAAGAGAAAAGGCACTAGCAGCAACCTGGAGTGACCTCAGTTCAGAAGAAGAAGAGGAAGCAATAAATCTGGCCTATATGGCATTTGCATCCAAAAGAGAAGATGAGTCAATGTCCTCCAGCAGTGATCAAACATCTCCAGCAAGTTATCAGGTAATAAATGACAGTGAGTCTGAAAAAGATGAACATTTAAAACCAAACATTGATTTTCTGCATGCTTTAGAAAATCTACAAAATGAATGTAACAGACTTAGGAGCAAGTATTGCTTGTTAATGACAGACAATCAGGCTATGAGAAAGGAGATAGATAATCTAAACAGAACAATTCGTTTTCAAAATGAATGTCAAAATAAGTTAAATAAACAAATTTTCGAATTAAAAGATGAGAATCAAAAGCTAGCTTTGATCTGTAAAAACCACCTCTGGAAATCATCCTGGAGGGAAGATAATTTTAAAAAGCCAATAGCCAATTTTAAAAGTACTAATAAACCTCCTGAAAGCAGAAACAGCAAGTATCGAGTCATTTACACATGCTCTCATTGCAAAAGACAGGGTCATTTGGTAAAGTTTTGCTATGACTTAAAGAAACCTACTATGTATAGATCATTTTGGGTACCTAAGTGTACTAATCTATAACTGATTGCAGAAATTGGGAGAAAATGAGAACATATGGTTTCTGGATAGTGGTTGCTCCCACCACATGACAGGTAAAGAAGAATTATTTTCATGTTTAAAATATAAAAGGGGTGGTAAGGTAGTATTTGGTGATGACCGAGTTGGTATAATCATGGGAAATGGTACAATAGGAAAAAGTCCATTTCCAACTGTCAAAGACGTTTTGTTTGTGAAAGGCTTAAAGCATAACTTACTTTCCATAAGTCAATTATGTAGTACTGAAAACAGGGTAGTTTTTGAATCTTCATCATGTCAAATCATTAGAATTAAAGACAACAAGTTGCTGTTTAGTGGGATTAAGAAAAATAATATGTATGTTGTTAACCTAAACTGTCTTGAAACATTCAATGAAACTTGTTTTCAAGCCACCTCACATGAACTTGAGATGCTGTGGCATAGAAAGTTAGGACACATATGTCTCTCGAAATTGTCAAAATTGTCCAAAATGAAATCAGCAAGAGGAATTCCTGTTTTAAAAGAAAATCCAAAGTTTTTCTGTGATGCATGTGTTGGAGGAAAAATGGCCAAAAAGAGTTTTAAGACAAAAAGAGATATAACTACCACTGAACCTTATGAATTGATTCATATGGATCTTTTTGGACCTACAAACGTGGTAAGTCTTGGAGGAAAATCATATGCTTTTGTTTTAGTTGACGATTTTTCTAGGTACACGTGGGTTTATCTTCTTAGTTCCAAAGATGAAGCTTTTAGTTATTTTAAAACTTTTGTGAATCCATGAAGTCTGTATTTGAAATGAGCATGATGGGAGAACTATCCTACTTTCTAGGATTACAAATAAAACAAACATGCTCAGGGATCTTTATATCCCAAAGCAAATATATAGACTCCATGCTTAAAAGATTTGATCTAAATTCTGTAAACCCCTGTACAACTCCAATGGCCACAAATTTAAAATTAGACAAAGATAAATCAGGGGTACTAGTGTGTGAAAGAAAATACAGGGGAATGATTGGTTCTCTCCTATATTTAACTGCCAGTAGACCAGACATCCAATATTGTGTAGGCTTGTGTGCTAGATTCCAGTCTAGTCCAAAGGAAAGTCACCTTAAAGCTGTGAAAAGAATTTTTAGATATTTAAAAGGAACTACACAAGTTGGATTATGGTATCCTATTACTGAGTCATTTGAATTAGTTGGATACACTGATTCTGATTTTGGAGGAAGTCTTATAGATAGAAAAAGCACTTCAGGAACCTTACAATTTCTTGGTCCAGCACTTGTTTCTTGGTTTAGCAAGAAACAGGGAGCTGTTGCTTTATCCACAGCTGAAGCAGAGTACATGGCAGCTGGAAGCTGTTGTGCTCAACTAATGTGGATGAAATCTCAATTGTTAGATTATGGATTTGAAATAACTAATATTCCTGTTTGTTGTGACAACACAAGTACAATTAGCATGACCAAAAATCCTGTTCAACACTCCAGAACTAAGCATATTGAAATCAAATATCATTTTATTCGTGACTTAGTTCAAAATGGTAAAATACGACTGGAATTTGTGTCAACAGAAGGGCAATTAGCAGATCTACTAACAAAACCCCTACCTAGCGAACGCTTTCTGCAATTGTGTACTGAAATCGGCTTAAAATCCATGTGTCAGATTAAAAATCTGAAAAGTTAGATTATCTATTGGTTCCTTTTTGGCTCTAGGGGTTGCTTGTCTTGGTCTGTGTATTTTCTCTTCTTTTAGCTTTTATCTGCATGGTTTCAAGACAAAGATTGTGCATGCTGAAATGATTATGGAGCGGCTGACGTTTCATCTCCCTGTTCTCTTTAGATTGTCTTAGTCTATTTAAACAATCCTGTGCATCCATGTCCTTCTCACCTTACCTCACAACTTTCTCTCCATCTCTCAAACACATCATGAGTGATCATATTCCCAGACCTTTCCGTTTCGATGGCCTCGTCCATACCTTTCCTGGCTACATGTTTCATGAGCCAGTTGCCATCAATAACCATCGTCACCTTCGTCATTTCGAAAACAGAAGGCTTCATCATATCACTCAGTTAGATCCATATGAGTTCAAGATATATAATCTTGAAATCATGTCCTTGATAGAGGGACTGGGCTGGGATTATCTGCTTAGGCAGCCTCTGCACCCTGCCTGCCCAGGAGCTGTAAAATACTTCTATTCAAACCTCCGATCTCAAGGAATCAGTTCCAGGTGCTTCACTACAGTTGTGTATGGTCACCTTCTCACCATCCCAGTCGAGGCTCTCAATGCTATTCTCGGCTTTCCCTCACAAGGAAAGGATATTGCCCATCCTAGCGAGTTTTGGAAGGAGGAATTCAACCTCTGCGATGAATATCGCAATTTTTCAACTGAACCAACTGGTGGTTCAGATGTTCCTATCCCCGTCGACTGGCTGCATCCTAGGCTCAGGGTGTTTCATCACTTCATAACTCATGTCTTCTTCCCTCGTTCCTTCAATCTTGACAGAGTTTTGCCTATGGATCTCTGGATCATAGCCAGCGCCACTGCAAGGCGCAAACTCGACTTCTCAAGCCTCCTGTTCAGTCAGCTTCTCCCAGTTGGAGATGAAAATTATCAGGGTCTGCTGCCTTTTGGTTCCATTATCACTAGGCTACTTATCAATCTCGGAGTTGATCTCTTAGACTTTAGGAGTGTGTCCTCTACAATGTACGTAAGTGCATTGAATGTGCTGATGATACTGGGACTTCCCACTGAGATTCAAATTCCTCCTCAGCCACCAGCTTCTCTCCTGGGTCCTCGACCTAAACCATCCTCTTCCAAGAAAGCCAAATCTGCTGGTGAAACCAGCAAAGCCGGTGGAGATTTAGTATTCACCATTTCTGAAGGAAGTTCATCCTCCGAGGACTCTGCAGCCACTGCTCCCTAGAGCAATCTCCTCAGGGGGAATTTGTTTCATCTATAATCTCTCCTAGTTATGCTGTAGGGTCTTTATCTTTTGTCAGTGTGTTTTGTCTGGAGTAGTGTAGTTTTAAGTTTCCTTAGTATAGGGGGAATCTCCCTCTTATTATGTTGTCCTCTTGGACTGCTTTTTGTTCAGGATCCTCATGTGTAGGGGGAATCCTGTTTTGTCTCAGACATGCTCTTTTAAGACATGTTCCAACTGCTGTACCCTCTTAGCTTTCTATTAATGAAGTTTCCTTTGTTTTTCGAGTACTGCTGTTGCGTTTTTTTTTTTTTTTTAGGACAGACTTCTTGGACGAAGGGGGAAATTGTTGAACTCCAAAGCGCGCCTCTATGTCAACGACGACGTCGGTTAGTGTCAAAGGACTGCGTTTCGCACCAAAGGCAAAACACATCGTTTCTTCAGCATACTATGTCGTTTCAAGATCATCGTCCATCGAAGTCTTTCATCAAGGATCCTCTTCGATGATCCATTTTGGACTTCTCTCTCGACAAACCTTCTTCAGCTGCTCGACAAGCTTCTCGGATTTCATCAAGGGCGGTGCTTCATCAAAGGCGGAGCCTCAAGCCTATCCCAGGATCATGATGACCATAAGTCGACCGTTCTGAACAAGTTCCTTTTCAGGGGTCAACAGGCCTCAACGGTCATTAAGGTTCTTCTTCTATATATTCTAGGGTTCGTAGTTCATTTGTTCTTCGGCAGTCTGTAATAGAAGAGTATAGGAATATCTTCTGTTACTTTGGGTCCTGTTATTGCTTCAGTAGAACAAATCACAGTGTGTGTGCTGGGTGATTTATTCTTGGGAAGTCTCGTCTGTTTGTTTTTGTCTTCAAAGAGCCAATTCGTTGGCTTGGCTCTTGTCGTGAAACCTTGTTGTATTGATCTTTCAAAAGTAAAATAAAATTGTTCTTTTCTTAGAAGCTGATCAGTTGAGAGTTTAAGCTACAAAGTTTAAGAAACTCCTCATTCTGAGTTTACATGACACTCAGACGCTATCACCAACTGGATGGCAGTTGGTATCCCTCATCCAATCAAAATTCTCAATTTTCCATTGTGTCGTCTGAATTCCAACAACCTGCTTATGGACGAAACTCGAGCAACCTAGAAATCCTACAAAAACCTGAGATGATCAATCACCTCGGACTCGGAGGCTGACAGGTCTGGATCAGAGTTCAGAATTAAGAACAGCATAACAAGAAATCTTAAGTGAGAATGCAAACCTGAAGGTTCTAATTTATGAATCTCAAGCTAGATGCTCCAAAATCATTCAGCATGTGAGCAAGCACGAAGGAACGTGGTTATCCTAGCTCAAGGGAGAGGAGCTCCACGAAAATGTACCAGGACTTCAATGTTTGTTGAACACAAAACAAGAGTTAAAGATGCGGGTTTTGATAATGGAGATGGGTTTTTACTACATATGTTTCCAAGCTGGAACACCACTTCGAGGTCTTACGAACGGTGGTGGAGGCAGGCAGGCATACTTCAGCCAGATTTGACAAATTGCTGGGAGAGCAGCTTCGCTATTTCAGGGATACCAACTCTTTCTTTGCCAGCCAGTAACGCTTTCAGCTTATCTTCAGTGAAATTATCCTTCTTCATTCCAGGATTCTGCAAAGCAATGCAAGTGTTGGACTAATTCTACCATTTGCCCATCAAGCAGCCAGCTTGAATTGAAAACTGATTAAGCCACAACTCAAATCCCTCCATTCATCAATTATGACAGAAACCAATTATCATGCAAATCACGAGAGAATCTCACAAAAGCACTCTAAGAGACATTTTATCGAACACTTAGCCGACAGCTCAAAAGTTACAGACAGACTACGAAGAAAACAAGAGAAAGAGACGGGGAACGGACCTGGCGATTGTTGAGCTTGATAAAACGGGAGATGAGCTTGGAGAGATCGGAACGAGTGGGTTCAGGAATTCCAAGGAACTGACCCAACCGAGACGAAGAAGGTGGGGTGACCTTGGCTTTGATTTGGGAATTTACAATGCTTCCTTTCGATGCGTACGCCGGGTGCTGCACCAATGCCTTCTTCAACATCTTTCCTACCGCCATTGTCTCGCTTCTTCTCTCTGTCGAACCGCCGTGTTCGGTGGGCTTCTGCCGCCGCAGCTCAATTTTTCGGGTCTAAAAATATATGAGGCGAGACTCGGGCAAGACTCGGGCAAGACGTCCAGTCCAGTTCGCAGATTCAGTAGTTGTTCCAGCTGCAAGATCTAGAAGAAATTTTAGTGGTTCAGTTGGAGGTTTGCATACTCATCCTCTTAGTTCGGAAATTTTACATCTAGATCCACCTCAATTCTTTATTTGTATTTTCTTGGGATAATAGCACTTTGTACCCTTTTACTATTGTAAATTAACAAACATGCCCTTCTACAATTGTTTTGCACAAATATACCCTTCAACTACTAGCACTTAACAAACGTGCCCTTATGTTAAATTTTGTGTTTATTCACCGTTAAAGGGAGCTTAAAATTACGAATTTGCCCTCATATATTATTTAATGATTTATTTTGCAGTAGGAAAAGGTCAAGAATTTATTTTCTTTTTGCTGTTCCCCTATTGGAACGACGCTCCACCTCCCAGACTGCCCAACCTTCTTCTCCCTTTGGCAAAGTCTCAGAAGACGACGACACTCTAGGACACCGGCGGCAATCCATGCCACCTCCGGCGGTCAAATCATCCGGTGGCGAGGCTGTTAGCATAGGATAGTAGGATTTTGGTTGGTGACCCAGAAGCTAGACCAGATTCCGAGGTATTGGAGATTGAATGAGTTGGTGCTGGTGCTAGGGGTGAAGAAACCGAGCTTGACGATGCCGCTGTAGGAAATGAGGGTCTGGCTCTAGTTGTCAGCGGTCGATCGGTTAACGACGATGGCATCAACGACAAAAGTATCAGATGGGCGATTACGGTAAGGAGAAAAGTTGAGTCTTTCATGGATGAAATGATTATCATATAGAACTTTTCACAGTTTCATTGTTTATGAGTATCTTTAGAGGAGAAACAGGGGAGTGGTTGTATTTGGTGGGAAGCGATGCAAGATGTATGGCCAAAATGTTTTGAGGAAAGGAGATGGGGTGTGACTTGTGAGTCTTTGGGGGTTGGCCCCTGCCTCAATCTGCTTCCTGCTCCAGCCGCCGGGAGGAAAAATCGGGATGCGCCGCCAGTGATTGATCGGTGGCGGAGACTTTAGGCCTAGGGGAGACGGAATTTCAGGGGAGGCGGGGCTCGTGGGAGACGGATGGTTCCGCGTTGGGTGGGGGATTTCTGTAGGGTTTGTTTTAATTTTAATTATATTGGGACTATTAATAATTAAAACTAAATTAACAGGGACAATGAAGTCATTTTCCAGCTTAGTTAACAGTCATTTAACGGAGAATTGGACAGAAGATTATATTTGTTATGTTTTAATAGTAGAAGGGTACGTTTGTGCAAAATATTAGTAGAGGGGTATATTTGTTAATTTGTGATAGTAGAGGGGTAGAAAATGCTATTAACCCTATTTTCTTTGAACAAGATTACTGTTAGGGGTTATTTAGTTTTGATGATTATTTGGTTGAGATAGTTACACTGTATGTATGATGTATCTTTTTTTTTTTATAATTTTCTGCACAAGTAATACATGTATTGTTTGCTTGAAATGACACAAACTATTACTCAAATGAGTGATAGTTAAATCTCAAATTTTTTGTGAGATTATTGAGATGGTTGGATTAGGATTGTTGAGTCTTTTTTTCTTTCAACAATGTCCCTACCTTTTACCTTTTATATAAAAACCAAAAGGTAAAAGTGGCATTTCACCCAAAAAATAATATAATTTATTGAAATACTACAATAACTATCACATAAAACAAAAGATATAAACTACGATACGCCAATTTTCTTATATACATGTGTATTATTATGCATGCATTGATAACAATGCATCAATATAACTATCACCAAAACCAAACGACCCCATAAATTTATTTTATTTTATTTTGCCAAAAGATCACTCTTATTACCGAGAAGTCACACGGTTGAAAACAACCATAAAACAAAATCTAACCCTACTAAAAAAAGAAGCATAAAAAGGATTTTTGTTGTCATCAAATGTACAACCCTATTAGTATTACAATCCCTACAAAACTACTTATTTAGATATTTGTAGTTTTCCTACTATGATTTATCGCTATTTAAATAAATAATATTAAAGTTACAGTATTTTTTATTGTGCAAATTACCGTATTATTACACCCATAATTATAATTTCTCAAATTTCACCCACCATTTTATTGTAATTTGTTTGTAAATTTGAACACCTCCCCGCTGGTTTGCAAAACCACAACGCAAAGAGTAAAGAGTTCGTCTTCACTCTTCAGCCATTGTCAAAAAATGGAAAAACGAAATTTCTGAATGCAGCAAAAAGGGAAATGGGCCGTGTGGAGAAGAAGAGGAAAGCCTGTCAAAGGGCCCCCAACACTGCAGACACAACAATTCAAGACCAACTTAACCTGTTTAACTCTGAATGTGTTTCTTTCTCTCCAGGTCTGGTTGGAAGGGAGAAACAGAGGAAAAAACAAATTCGTCGCCGATCTATGGAAACTATTTTGGCGGGAAATGACAAAGCAAACCAGGGGAGACCTGACTCCCCAAGGGCAGCGGTGGATCGCCCAGAGCCACCTCGCAGTGAATGATTATTCTTAGCTGGAACTGTAGGGGGTATGGGCAACCCCTTATAAGGAGCTACTGTAGCAGGCTTTGCCGACGTCACCGCCCGTCGTTCCTCTTCCTCATGGAGACGAAGCAGGATTCTGATTTCATGAATAATGAAAGACGAAAGACAAATTTTTCAGGATCGGAATATGTGCAACCAATGGAAGGGTGTAGTGGCCTATCTCTATGGTGGACAGCAGGGGTTGATTTTCAAGTCTTGGACTCCTGTAGCTACTATATCGATGGCATAGTTAGATGTGGTAGTCAATCTTTTTTCTGTACGTTTGTTCATGCCCCGTCCACCTCTTCGGGCCGAAGGGAATTATGGGATCACCTTAGCTCTATCCGAGACAATACGGAAGATGCTTGGCTGATTGTGGGTGACCTTAATGTAGCTGTGTGTGAATCTGAAAAGGAGGGAAGATGTCCTCTCCGTAATGAGAATGTCCAACCTTTTAAGTATTTCATCTCTCGAAATGGCCTCATCGATCTTGGCTACAATGGCCAAATGTACACATGGTCCAACCGACATCAAGGGGATGGCCTTATTAGGGAAAGGCTGGACAGAGGACTCTGTTCGACGTCCTGGAGACTTCTTTTTGAAAAAGCTACTGTTTTCCATGAAGAAATGATTCAGTCTGACCACTGCCCTGTGAGGATTGATCTTCACTTCAAAGAAAGAAGGCACAAAACCCCCTTCCGCTTTGATAAAAGATGGAGAGAATCTGAAGAATGTGGGGAAATTATTTCCAGGATTTGGAACTCAGGAGGTGATTCGGAACAAAAACTGAAAAGATGCCAACTTGAAATTAGAAAGTGGGCGAAGGATAAGAGAAATCAAAGTCTTGCCAGAGAAGGAGAAATAAAAAACAGGTTGTCTACTTTACAAGGTCCAACTAGGAGTCAGGAGAATATTGAGGAAGAAACTATCTTGATCAACGAGCTTGCGGGTATTTGGAGAGAGGAGGAGTTGTTCTGGGCTCAACGATCAAGAATTGGCTGGTTGCGCGAAGGAGATCGGAACACCTCCTTTTTTCATGCCTCTACTATTAAAAGAAGGAATGGCAACAAAATTATTCGACTGAAAGACAACGCTGGGGGATGGATAGAGGATGAGGACATTTTGAGGGAGCATTGTAGGAGCTATTTCGTGGACCTGTTCAAGAAAAGGGATCCTACAGACATGGGGGACCTAATGGCTGATTTCCCTGCTATTGTTACCTCAGAAATGAACTCTCACCTCTGCTGCCCCTTTGACAATGAGGAGATAAGAAAAGCTGTTTTCCAATTGGGTCACTCTAAAGCTCCCGGTCCGGATGGTTTCCCGGGTTTTTTCTTCAGAAAACAGTGGAATCTGCTTGGGAATGGGCTATGTGATGAAATCAGGATGTTCTTTAGTACGGGGAGAATGACGGAGGGATGGAACGATACTTTTATTACCCTGGTTCCAAAAGTCGATAATCCTGAATTTGTCTCTCAGTTCAGACCAATTTCCTGCTGTAACTTCAGGTATAAGATCATTACGAAGATCATGGCCACGAGACTACAGAGATGGTTGCCATCTTTGATCTCTGAGCTTCAATCAGCCTTCACAGGGGGACGCCAAATTCAAGACAACATTGTGATTGTTCATGAGGTGCTTAATCATTTCAAAAAACACAAGCAGGGTAATAAGAAGGATATGATGTTGAAACTGGATATGCGGAAGGCCTACGATTTGGTTGACTGGGACTGTCTCGGCTCTCTTTTGGGAAGCTATGGTTTCAGCCCGCTCTGGTGTGGTTGGGTTATGGAATGTGTCAGTACAGTGAAGTTCTCTGTGTTATTTAATGGGGAGCCTTCCATGGATTTCAAACCGACAAGAGGAATCCGACAAGGAGACCCTCTGTCTCCCCTTCTCTTTATCCTGATGTCAAATGCATTAACGTTCCTCATCGACAAAGCTGCTGCTACTAATCGTATCCAAGGATTAAAGCTCAATCGGAACTGCCCTATGCTAACCCATTGTCTTTTTGCAGATGACACGGTTATCTTCAGTAAGGCCTCCACGGAAGAGGGAACTAACATCCTGCAGATTATTAACAACTATGGTGTGATCTCAGGGCAGGAAGTGAATACCCAGAAATCCTCTGTTTTCTTCAGTGCCAATACTACAGACGAGGAGAAAGAGAGTATTCGAGTAGTCATGGGTTTCCCGGACTCTAATATTCACTCGAGCTATCTGGGTGTCCCAACGGAATGGGGTAACTCGAAAAAAGAGACATTCTCATTCCTGGTTGACAGAATGGAGAATAAAGGAGACAATTGGCAAAGCCTCTTACTCTCACCTGGGGGAAAGGAAACACTTATCAAGTCAGTTCTCCAAGCGATCCCGACCTACATTATGTTTCTTTTCCTCCTTCCGGCTACTGTCACCAACAGGATGGATGCATTGGTTAGGAGATTCTTTTGGTCAGGATCAATGCAAAGGAGAGCAATTCATTGGTGCAAAGGAGAGGTCCTACTAAAGAGGAAGGAAGAAGGAGGTCTTGGGTTCAAATCTTTCAAAGATTTTAATATCGCCCTCCTCATGAAACAATGTTGGCGGTTGCTCATCAACCCGGATTCGCTTTGGGCAAGGCTACTCAAGGCACTCTACTTCCCCCGAACTGACTTCCTTCGTGCTCGGAAGGGAGCTAAAGCGTCATGGATTTGGGCAAGTCTCTGGCAGGCTAAGGGATTTCTTGAATGGGACATTCTAAGGGTGATTGGGAATGGAGAATCCACAAATGTTTTTCATGATCCATGGGTCCAGCACCTACCGGGACAGAGGTTGGTACGAGTTAACCCACCTAATGTCAAGGTTGCAGAATGGATTGATCATTTCCACAGGGTTTGGGACGCTCAAAGACTTGCTGGCTGGACGACAGCACAGGAAAATGAAGCCATTGAAAAGATCCCGATTGGTCATGCGGAAGCACAAGATTTCTGGGCCTGGAAACCTACACCCAATGGTTTGTTCACAGTAAAATCAGCCTACCGGTCGATACACAGGAGAAACAGGAGTGGGAATGCCATCTTAGCGGAGACTTCGGACGAGGAAAGAGAGAAATGGAGGTGGCTTTGGGGCATCAATCTTCCTCCTAAACTTAAGTTCTTCTTGTGGAGATGTGCAAAGAACATTTTGGCCACGAAAGTGAAGCTCCACACCCGCAGCTGTGCGCCTTCTCCCGCCTGCCCTGTTTGCAACCAAGAACCGGAAAACCTCCACCACTGTCTCTTTGGATGTAGTTTGGCTCAGGAAGCGTGGAACACAAGCTTCCCCTCTATTGCTTCTCCTCCGCCGCTTACTAACACCCTCGACTGGTTGTTTGAGCTGAATCGTTCCCTCCCAGAAAAGACCTTACAACACATCATCTATCTATTATGGGCAATCTGGAAGGCCAGAAACGAGAAGGTTTTCAACAGTATCACCCCTTGGCCCCCACTGGTAGTGGCGAATTCACATAGAGATTTGGCCCAATGGTGTTCTATTCCGCGAAGCACTCCTCAGCAGCGGACGTCCCGTAACCAGCTTAGGGAGACTCTGAATATAGCTGGCCCACCGCCAAGTAGTTTCGATTTCGAAATTCACTGTGATGGTTCATTTAAACATGAATCCCAGGAGGCGGCATATGGTTTTGTGATTATCGATAACCATGGACAGGTATGTGATGGGGAAGCTGGTTTTGTGCAATGCTCTTCACCTATTGAAGCGGAAGCAAAGGCTCTTCAGGAAGCTGTTTGTGCAGCTCAGAGATTGAATCGTCCTGTGAAGGTTAAATCTGACTGCTCGGTGCTGGTTTCTGCGTTAACACAACATCGTGATGCTTGGCCGTGGAACTGCTACGCAAGGATTGGATTGATTGGGAAAATCTTGGAATCTTGTCCCCAAATCCGTGTTTGTTTCCAGCCGCGAAAACGCAACTTCCTAGCAGATTGGGTTGCAAGATCTGTTATTGATGGGAGTCTCCCACTTGATTGGATCACTGTCGTTAACCTTCTTTTTCCATTTCTTGCCTGAGGCTACTGTAACCGCTACTCTTTTACAATGAAATGCACACATATTTGCCTTGTCAAAAAAAAAAAAAAGGGAAATGGGGGAAGCGACATACGCATGCTCTGCATGGCGTTCGTACGGACTACAGAGTGTCAAGGATCTTTGCTGGCGTACTTGCAACTTGATATGAATCCCTCTTCCGTCATTGGAATTTTTCATCATGCCTCGAGACTGCAGTTCTAATTCCTATTTCAGATCGATTTAAATAGCGATAACCAATTAGAGATACGGGGTGATCTAGGTCAGCTTCTAAGTCTCCTTTCCTCCTCCTACTTGCAATTTTTGAAGATTATGCTACATGATTTGTCCCTCGATTCTTGATTACAGGTTTTGAAGCTTTGCAAGGAACAGCAGCATTTTGCAAAGGTTGCTAGACAGCTCAACCACCAGCAAACAAGCTCGGAAGACCTGGATATTGTGGTATTTCGTTTCTGCTCTGTTGTAGTAATTAGTTTCTTCTTGCCCTTTTAACTTCAGCCGTGAATTGTTTTTCATGACCTTATGTCTGTGGTTCTGTGCTTTCTGGTTGCGTCACCTGCCCTGATTTTGACTGTCAATTATGGTGGGCACTTAGGTCTTAATCATTTGTTGGTTCAATTGCTCAATTATCATCATCAGTCAAACCACAATTCTAGGGTTTTCGGTTACTTTTACTAATGTCTATCATTGCCTGACCCATGGGATTAAGAAGAATCACAGGATTATCTACACGTCTTCGACGCGTAATTGTTGAAGTTTAAACCGGCTTTATCTCTTGTCTAATCATAGTTGAGTGCTTCACTTAAGTTAAAAAGGTGAGTTGTGTTGCTTCTTTTCTGTTTGACCGTTTACTGCCTATCACTATCAATTGTTCCAGCTTACCTATTGATTCCCAATTAGTTACTTCTTTCTCTACTTGGTCCTGCCCATCTTCCTGGCCTTATGGCAGCCCCCTTTATCCTGTGAATTTGTTGTTGATGCATCGAATGGAAGCCATTAGAGTAAAAAAGTGACTTTTTGGCTTTGAGAACAATTCCTGCCTCAAAACAAATGTTCAGAGAACAGTTCTACAGAATAGTTGGAGGACAATGTCCAAACACTTTATGCTTTTCCTCCTTTACCAGCAACATGAGATGTCCTTGTTACATCCGTATCTTATATGCTTATTCCGGTATCAATATGCCTAAGTTAGGATTATGAGATCCAAGTATGACAGAAGGTCTGACCATCCATTAACTGGGAGGAAAAATTCATCAAAATCTTCAGACCTTGGTCCCCAGCCTACATCTAACATTATTTCTCCGTTGAAAGACGAGAGAACTCTTCAAAGTGTCTTTCTTCTAGAAGCAAAGCATTGCTAAATTCACCTCAACTGTACTCGATGAAGTGCAAAGTATGCAATGAGTCGATAACCTACCAACATCAAGGCCATAACACACACATCCATCCACAAATTGTTCAGCCCCATTGATTTGATCGCAGGATAATCTCCAACCCGGCACAGGACTCCCTTGGAACACTCATAGTAATCATCTTCTTTGTATTGGACTCCAAGTAGAAGCTTGTAGCAGTAGTAGCTGTAGCTCAAGTACTTAAGCCAAACAATGAATGGAGGTATTTGTTGCACGTAGTAACCACCAGCAATGAGGAAGACCAGAGTTGTAACTGATGCCAGTGTCGTGGCTTGTTTTATCTCCATAACAATAGCACCAATGGCTAATCCTAGACTTTGGGAGACCAGGACACTGTAGAGAACCACAATCAGGGACAGCACGAAAGTTATGGGATCAGGTTTAAGCCCACCCATCCAATAGATTATGAAAACAAATGCTGTAGGGAGTGCAAGGTCCAATGGCAGGTCTCCGAAGGTTCTGGCTAGAAAGTAGGACGAGAGATGATACATTCCAGATGCCCGCTCCTTGATCAACATTCTCCTTTCTTGGGGAAATGTGAAAACTGCATTGTAGAGAGGGTAGAAGCCCCAAAATACCGAGAAGAAGAACAGCAATGCCGTCTGCATATGAAGGCAAACACACATCAGTATATAAGAGAAACTACAACCATAAGTTTATAAATCCCAGCTATCAGCGTGCAACTAGAGTTATATGGCTGGGGCTCCAAGCTTCACTAAAAGTATATGAATATTGATACATTATTGAAGTTCAAAGCATTCTATTGAACCTCAGTCAATGGTAGCAATCATAAGATGTACTAAATTGTATGCTGTAGAGTGAATTCTTACTCGGTCCCCAATGTGAGATGTCGGGGTTTGCCACCAGAGGAGCCCGCCAAGTACTGCAACACTGATGACTTGGAAAATTCTCAGCCTGTTGAATGATTCAAACCGCCGCTCCCTCAAGCCCCTCTGAAATAGCACCTTGAACTGATGCCACCAGCTTGTAGACCACTCCTCTGAATTGGTATTTTTTCCTATACATTTTATACGTGGTTGAATCTTAGAATCCCACTAGAGAGAGGTTGAATTTTGAGACAGGGGATACAAAATACTTTATACTTACTTGCAGGGGTATCTTTTATGTGGCTGAACCTATTGACATCCAGGTTGCAAAGCTCCGCTTTTAGAGTTGTTGAAATGTTCCTCTCGTAAGCAGAAATTAGAGTTTCCTTCACCAGCTTCTGTTCCTTTTCCATGTTCTCACCTTGCTCACCTCCATTCCTATCAGGAGCAATACCTGCAATTTAGTTCCAAGTGTAAGATCCTTTGTAATTGACAAAGATTTTTTTTATAAGAATAGGAAAAAATCAAGCTAGGAATTACCATGCTATGGATAAAAGTAAGTAGAGAAGGAAATAGAACACTTCAAAAATTACCATTGGCGAGATCAAGTAAGAGATCAGATGGATTGACAGTCATGGATGTTGAGAAACCGACGGAGGAGAAGTATTCCAAGGCAGCAGAGGCAGGACCATAATAGATTGGAGATCCCTCAGAGAGCAAAACTACCTTATCAAACATGTGGTACAATCGGCTTGAAGGCTGGTGAATGGTGGTAACTACTGTTCTTCCCCCTTCAGCTAACCTTTTGATCGTTGTAAGAATTCGCTGAGCTGTGGTTGAGTCCAAACCTGATGTAGGCTCATCTAGTAGTAGTAAGCTCGGGTTGATTAGCATCTCTTGTCCTATGCTCACCCTCTTCTTCTCTCCTCCTGATATTCCTCTAAACAGTGGGCCACCTATCATGCTGTTTCTGCAGCGAGTCAATCCCAACTCAATGATCACCTGTTCTACATGCTGGGCTTTCTCTTCCCAAGTTAAGGTTTTGGGAAGCCTTAACAGTGCAGTGAACATGAGAGTTTCATTCACAGTTAGATGTGGGTACAAAACATCATCTTGGGCTACAAACCCTGTGCGTCGCTTTATGACGCCAGAAAACGGCTGCCCGTTGTATGTGATCTTTCCTGACAATTTACCATTGAGCCGGCCTCCGAGGGCTGTGAGGAGGGTGGTTTTACCACTGCCTGATGGGCCTAACATAGCTAGGATCTCTCCAGGGCAAACCATTCCTGAAATCCCGTTCAGTATAGTTTTCTCTTTACCGTTCCATGTACCTCCCCAGCATGATCCTTTCTCTTCCCGTTTAACTTTGTAGACCACCTCCTCAAACTGCAAAACGTAAGCAAGGAGATTTTGCATAAATCTCAAGTGATACTCCAAAGAAGTTAACTTTGTTGAGAAAGTTCTATCTGAATTTGTTTTGATCTGTGATTAGTCCTTGTAGCAAGTAAGAGAGATAATAATATGATGTATTTGAATTTAGGTGAGAGAGAGAGTGGGAGTGACCTTCAAAGCTATGGGAAATACTCTGAGTTGGATGACAGATTGTGTCTCAGGTGGTAGTGGGTAGGCAATCACAGCCACATTACTTGGTTCATTCTTCCCTGACAGACTTTCTCCTGGGGCTTTGCTCTCATACTCTGGTTTTGGTGCAACACAGTTGACAGGCATGGTACTGATAATTGTTATAGATGGTTTCTATGAGCAAGAGAAGAAGTTGACGAAGTTGTTTAACTTGGCTCCTAAACTGAACTGGGGCGCCCAAATATATAGTGGAGGGTACAAATCATGCTAAGTCTGATGTAGGTGGGACCCTCATTGCTTTTTTTTTTTCTTTCTGAAAATATTCTGTCACTAACTCTTAGTTATATTTATTTCCATCTCTTCATGAGTTCACTTTAATTCCATCTTCTTTCTCTACCTGACATACAGTACACATCTGGCCATGGTGGCACATAAAGCATTCAGAGCTACTTGCTTTTAGACTTCTGTGACTGGAAATGAGGCATGCCACTATGCCAGTGTTTATTTTTAGGAAGTGAGAAATTAAGCATGCCATTGATAGAGGATCGATCGTCTGTAGGAATCTATCCCTATGCACAGCAATGCTTTTTCTTTCTTTCCGTTTGGAAATATCATACCTCCACAATGAGGCAAATCAGTGTGCTGCAATACACTGCCGATTTGGTGTCACAAGTCACCTTTGGTGGATGTTTACCTTTGTTTTTTAGCTGCTTCTGATGCACATGCGTGCTTCACAAATAGTTTTTTGGGTGCTTGTAAAATTGAAAAAAAGGAGTTATTTTAGGTACTGCCTGCTAGACAAATGATGCTGCTCGCCACTGCTTCACACAAAATTACGTAAGATTGTGAAGCAAGTGGGAACTCGCAATGGCTGTGTATTTCAGCACCTCAAGGTTTTGGAGGTCATCAGGTCATGACAAACAACACATGCTTTGCATCTGAATCCTGCATGTTATTATGTGAATCCAAGTTAAAGTTGCCAATGTTTGTGGTGCGTATCAGTTTACACAAAACTTCTTATGTGGGGTTTCGCTGTTAATAAACGTACCTGTCGTGCAGGGATGATTTGTGCATCACATCAGTCCTTTTTGCAAATGGCCTCATGCTTTGGAGATTTGGTTGCCGAGAATCTGTATCATATCTCCCTATGTCGTTCTCGACCTGCAGTCTTATTCAGGTAATCCTTTGATTTTGCGTCAAATGTATTGGATTCCACTCCTTTAAAAAATTCATAAAAAATCAAATATGACCAATTTGTGAATTATAGTATAAGTGATCTTCGCTTTGAGGGAATCGTGTTCGACCGTGCTTAAGTAGAGTATTAAATTTCTGGCATGACAAAAACAAACGTTTATCTTACATTGTCAAAAAGTCTGGCTGCATTATATTCTTCCATTTAGGTGGCTTCTTGAATGCTTTCAATCTCCCAATTCGTATTTCGTTCATAAGAGGGAAAGTTTAATGTCACAGTTGATTTCTATATCATCAAACATAAAAGTAGATTCAAAAGGAAGACTCATCTTCTTTTATCTTTTTTGAGCTCTAAGCATATTATTATTTTCTCTTGCTTCACAGAACTTATCAGTTCGTGCACTCAAAAGTTCCTTTATGAAACTCATGTACAATTTCATGAAAGCAACCCTTAGAGCTAAGGGAAGTTGAGTTATTTTCACATGTTTTCTCTCAGTAGTCCAAGGACAGTGACATGACCCATCTCATGTCATGTATTAATTTTCGATTTTCGGGACCATTTCAAGTCATTCACAGAACTTGAGAAAAGAGAGGCGAATCCCCTGGTTTTCTGCACATCTACTGTCGTTCTGTACATGAGTTTCTCACTTGAAACTTCCATCCTTTTGTTCTTTGTTCTGATTCCTCCTATGTAGGATATATATTTATATAATGCTGCGCCAAGTTAAATTATACAGCAAAAATGCCATTATAGCCCATTCATACTCTGTTAACCATGAAAGTCGCGTTGTCTCTACGAATGTGAGGTATATCCTTGCTTTAACAGGAGGATTTTTCTCTCATCTTTATACCTTATCTCACAGCACACAAGTTATGAGCATATGAACAAATAATCAAGTAGGGGCCTGGGGGATTTGCCAAAATTAGAAGTAAAAGGGTGGACGAGGGGTTGCTTTCCTTTGTATAGTGAAGCCATTAGCTGACATATTCTTATATTCCTTCTAAAAGTTTGTGTCTTTCGAGTTCTAGCGTTCCAGTACTGTAGTTTTCACTTTTCAACATTCGTATCACCGAAATTAGATATGAGTAGCATTGCATGCCTATGTATATTAATAATCAATAAGAAGATAGAGAAGAAAAATGAAAGTGGAGATAGGGAGAGGGGAGTTAGATGCTATAAGCATAAATCTTAGACGTATTATTCCCTCCTTTATCTCTCACCTCCTTTGCACTTGATTATTTTCATATTTTGTATATGAGAGTGAAATGATTAAAAGGAGAACCCATCACTTGGATTCCAATTTCAGTCCAATTCAAAAATAAAAACAAAAATTATCGAAGTATCATTTGTTGCAGAGCATTGACACAAGAAGTGTGGTTGTGCATGGGACCCTTTTGATCATTCTTTGTTTTATAGAACTTGTGAGTCATCTATGGCCTATGGGGGCTACTTGGAGTCCCTTTGGGTGCGCATAATATATGAGTGCTTGGCTTCTTTCTATCCTACCCTCCACCTCAAGTTGCATTATATATCTCTGTGTGTGTTATTTAATATAAGCATTCTGGGAGTGATTTCGGTTCCACTAGGGCATGCCAGACCACCCACCCCACTCTCTGCTTTATGTTTGGTTCAATTTTTCTCTCATTTGTTTTTGGCCCGATTAAAATCGTATTTACTCTTGTCATTCTTTGAATTCTAATTTCCCTTATAGCTCCAGATTCCTGTCTGGTATTGATTCGCTTTGCTTTTTATCGCCACACAGTTTCTGTGATGCCATTTAACAGTTAAAGTGTTCTCCGTGTAGGAGTAAGATGACGAGGTTTGAAATTCCACTTCATTATCTTATATATAATATTAGATATATTCAACTATCATTACCAATCATTGAGCATTGGCTGCTCACAATTCTTATTCTTTGTGCTCAGTTGACTGATTAACTTAATCTTGAATCAGGTAATAGTATTCTTGTGTGTCATTGCGGTACTGGAGAACAATGATTCCTTTTGCATTTTTGCTTAATTGTTTTCATTGCGCTCTCTTGTTGAAATGTTGTCGTGGCTTTCGAACGTCTACTCTTGAATGAGCCATGAAACGATTGTGAGCTTTATCTGATCTTGAATTGTCTAGCCATTTCTGCACAAATGAAAAAAGGAACTCAGCGATCATAGGGTTTTTTTTATAACTTTCTATATGATAATAACTCAAGCAGAAAGTCTTATCTAGGTTGCTGAGCTCAAGGCTGGAACGTACACGTAGATTTGTTGTGTTTATTGATACTATGATTACGTTTGGACCTTGATAGATGATAGGTGATACTGCAGTCTGCACATCAAGGTTTGAACATAGGCTGAGTATAACAGTATGAAATCAGGTAAATCCTCGGTTGACTATCACTTATCTTGTTTGGATCTCCCCTCGATCAAGGGGTATCACCTATTATCGATCTATATATCCACTATCTAGTCTGTTTTCTGGATAGTTGTTGACAGGAAACTGCAAGGATTTACGAGATGATCCTTGGTCATTGATAGAACTCGAGTAGAGCTCTACCGGTGTTTAGGGATTTGGGATCAATTAGGGATTGATCCGAGGTTTCAGAAAGAACTAAGGGAAAGGGAATTGGGATTTGTGAAAATGAAAGAGGGAGGGAGAATGGCGGCTGTCGCCAGCCGAGGGAAAGGAAGAGGGGAGGGAGCAAGAAGCTGCTGTGCGCAGCAGAGAGGGAAGAGAGGGAGGTGGGGTCGGCTGCCAAGAGAGAAGGGAAATTAGGATTCTTGATTAATCAACTTCTTAACCCTAATTCTAGTTACAATAGTTTATATAGAAAATAACTAATTTCCTACTACTACCCAATCTATTAATTATTCCCGAATAGCCCTCATAATCCGAATAATAATAAACCGACAATTAACCAAGTACTAAAAATATAAGTTTCTATCATCCCCGCTTCCTTCGAAAATCAACCTTGTCCCCAAGGTTGATCCTCTAGCTCACTAGGTCTCCTCTTCATCATTCCCAGCATCCTCAGCATAGTCCTCTGCGTCATCCTCCCATCGTCCCACCAGCATCATCAAGTCTTCCTTGGGGCACTGATGCCCAATGGTGAATCGGCCATCACACTTGAAGCACTTGCCTTCACGCCTCTTCTGATCAATCTCAGCCGGTGACAGCCGCGCGAAGCCCTTAGGTATGGCCCGCGGCCCCATCCTGGCTACCGGAGCGGGGCCTCCACTGCCCGTGTTAGTCCCGGTCAGCCCTGCCCCCGCCGCTCCTCCTGCGCCTCCACTACTCCCACTGCTCGCCTTCGGAAATCGGCCAATGGCGCCCCTCCAACTAGCGAGCTCTTCCTCCTTATGACCTGCAAGACGAAAAGCCGCCTTCAGAGAGTCAGGCTCGAAAACCCGGACTGCCGCTGCTATCTCGGGCTTGAGACCCGCCATGCACAGCCCCACCAGGGTGTCCTCTGGGACTCCCTTACACTGGTTTCCTAACTTGAAAAACTCTGCCCGGTATTCAGCCACCGTGCCGGTCTGCTTCAGTTTTGCCAACTGCTCGGGCGCCCACCCTTCTGACTTTCCGAACTGATAACGGAGCTCTTCCTGAAACATAGGCCAGGTGATCGGGGTGGCTGCAGCGGCATAAGACCGTTCCATCCACTCCCACCACTGGAGCGCATCTCCCTCCAGATAAAACGACGCCAGATAGGCCTTTCTCTCCTCCGGGACCGGATGATTTCTAAACCATCTCTCTGCTGCATACAACCAAAGACCTGCATCCTCTTGCCCATTGAATTTGGGAAACTCAATGGTCGGAGGCTTAGCTCGAAAAACCACTCCATCCATTCCTTCATAATTCATGTAGTGGGGCCCATACCTGTCAATTCCTGGAGTTCTCCACGGCTGTCCGAAAGAAGAGCCCGGCATCCGATTCGGATTCTCATAGCCATAGGCACCCGGATAGTTGCCCTGCAGGTTTGGGTACCCTCCTGGCCCGTGAGGCGCCCCGTACGGAATCTCCCAGCTGGCTGGTTCCTGATAGTCCACCCTCCTGTACTGCTGGGCCGTCGGACTCGGCCGATGCCCGGTTCGACCCACTTCCGGACGACCCGGCCCGGTCCGGCCCGGCCCGGTTCGGCTCCCCTCGGTTCGGTCAGCGTCGGTCCGACCGATTCCGGCTCGACCAGACCCGGTCCGGCCCCCTTCGGTCCGCCCCATTGGGCCCGCCCCTGATCGCCCGCCCGGTTCTGTGGGCCCCCTCGGCCCATCCGGCCCCCTCGGCCCATCCGACCCCCTCTGATCCATCTCCGGTTCAACCCACTTGGCCTGTCGATCTGTCAGGCTAAGTTCGTCAAACTCGGGCCCATCCTCCAGATCCAACCACCCCAATCCGTTATGGACCTTCGTGTACTGGCCCATCAGCTCCGGTCCATTGTTCGGCGGAGGCCCATCTACATCATACCCGGCCATCTTGGCCTTTCCCTTCCGGGCCGCAATCTCTTGGGCCGTAGGCGTCGGTAGCAGACCCGGGCCCACGCCTAGCCCTACCTGCACTGGGCCTGTCCCCGCTCCACCTCCGCCGGTTCCCGGCCCGCCCTCGGCCGTCGCCCGCCCGCCCGGCGCTGCCCCCGCCTTCTCGAGCCCCGGCGCCGCCACTCCTCCTTCGGCGGCCGTGCCGCCTCCACCTGCCGGGGCCGCCGCCGTCGAGCCCTCGCCGCCGGCTCCGCCTGCCCCGTCCCCCGCTGACGAGCCCGCGCCCCCAGTGGCGCCGCCGCCGCCCCCTCCTGCTCGCCCTAGGACCTCAGCCACCATCGCCTTCAGCTCCCCAATGGCGAGCCACACCCTCTGCGACTCCGCCTCCCGGGCTCGCGCGTCCGCCTCCCGAGCCCGCGCTTCCACCTCCCGGGCTCGTTCACCCTTCAGCCGGGACCGGCGCTCCTGCTCCATGGCCTCCGCCATTTTGGTCATCTCGGCGCGGAGCTCTTCTCCCAGCGTCTCGTCCACCATCTCCCCATCCCGCTGAACCGGGACCTCATGACCGCCCTCACCCGCCATTGCCGCGGTCGTGGCTTGTCCTTGCGCCGCCGCCTTGGCGGCCTTCTCAGCTGCTTGCATCGATTTCGTCGACACCATCGCGTTCGTCGTTATCGGCTTGCTCCGGAACTCAAGAAAGAACCGGGCTCTGATACCAAATGATAGAACTCGAGTAGAGCTCTACCGGTGTTCAGGGATTTGGGATCAATTAGGGATTGATCCGAGGTTTCAGAAAGAACTAAGGGAAAGGGAATTGGGATTTGTGAAAATGAAAGAGGGAGGGAGAATGGCGGCTGTCGCCAGCCGAGGGAAAGGAAGAGGGGAGGGAGCAAGAAGCTGCTGTGCGCAGCAGAGAGGGAAGAGAGGGAGGTGGGGTCGGCTGCCAAGAGAGAAGGGAAATTAGGATTCTTGATTAATCAACTTCTTAACCCTAATTCTAGTTACAATAGTTTATATAGAAAATAACTAATTTCCTACTACTACCCAATCTATTAATTATTCCCGAATAGCCCTCATAATCCGAATAATAATAAACCGACAATTAACCAAGTACTAAAAATATAAGTTTCTATCAGTCATGGATCACAGAGTGTGGAAGAAAGTGATTTAAGCAACTAATATAGCTAAATGCTAGATGATGCCCCATCCGTTAATTTGTGGTGGGATAACTGGAACCCAAATGGACCTTGTAGCATAGCTTGTTAGTTGGTACTGCAGAGGGGAGAGCTGAAACTGAAGTGAAGGAAACTATAATGACGCATGAGTTTGAACAAGGTAGGATCTGGGGTCTTGGCCTTTACCCCTCGTTAAGTTCTAGTGCCTGATCTCTGCTTCAACCTGGAACAGCACCAGTAATATCAGGAGTTCTACAACAGGGAATATGATTTGTACGAAAGTGGACTAGTGGCGCTTAGTCTGGACTTTGATGATTTCTTTTTTATCCCATTAACGTGCCTTTTCTTTATCTCTTTTGGCTTTGCTGGACAGGACAAACAAGCTATCAAACATGGATTGAGGAGGTCAGGAATACACAGGCTCCCGGTGGACAATATTACTGCAGAAATGGTTTGCGCAGCATATCGGTAAGCTTTACTGTACCTGTTTTAATTCTGGATGCATGGTTAGATCCATATTTTCTGGGGTGTATCAGCCAACAAAGCTGTGTCCAGGAATCGAGTTGAGCCGGTATTAGATCGGAAAATGAATACAGAGATTATATCAAAGCAATATGCAATCAAATAGTCTTTTGGTCTGGTTACCTTCTGTTTCACGGTATTGAATTAGATGACTGAATCGACAACCGAACAACTTTATGCTGAGAATTACAGCCAACTCGAATTGCACATCGCTTGGGGTTTGACAGGTGCCTGGTGCTCGTTCATCCTTGCTGAATCAAGAAGCTATGGTAAGAAAACATGAGGGCTGTTACTTCTATGTGGTCATATATCATGTTAGGTTCCAGTGTTTGTTGGTTGCTTCATGGGTACATTCAACTTTGTAGATTTTTACATTCACAGTTTTTGGCTAGAAATTTTCTTGTTTTGAAACAACTTGTTTATATTTGTGTCACAAAAGTGGCAAGGTATGTTAAGTGTGCATATACAATAATACAAATGATATACAAGTAAAAGGCTACTTGTTTGGCAAGTCATCTTCCACCAAACTTAGGCCTTGCTATGATGATGAGGAGGAGGATTGCATTTTATTTTTATGATGATGTTTCATTATTGTGTGACGTCTCCAAAGATCAATCTCATATCTTTGTGCCTAGTTTGATTAGGGAATCTAATGTCTTGGTCTGTAATGTCTTTAATTAGATGTTAATACGACGGATTTAGGGAATTGCTCAGTTTAGCTTCGTCTTTGTTAGCAACCCGATTTAGTTACCATCAGCTTCTGTGTGTTAGCAACACAATTGGTTTTCTCCTTCGATAAATGTTTAAAAAAAAAGTGAAGTTTATGGCATGTAAAGTAGATAGTTGATTGGACGGTCAATAATTTGTGTGACAATATTTTGATTAGGTTTGATTTACTATAATGAGTGCCCCTATTTCGTAGAAAAAGTATTGTGAGGTTTGAGAAATTACTATTATGACTATAACTATATTTGTATTTATTTAAGAAAAGAATACGACTAATGTAAAAAAGAGTATAACTAATTGGGAAAATGTAAAGAGGGCAGAACATACTTGTTGAATCTTTTTCTGACTTCAGTTGAGAAAGGCAAACTAAATTTGTTTTGTACCGTCGAAAACAAAGTAAGGTTCTTTTTAATATGTTGAGATTTTGCATTCTTTAATTATAATAACAACCCTACCCTTAGAGTCGGCTTAGTACAAAACAAACTAATGAACCTAAACGGGACACTTATGCACGTTTCGAAAGCCTAGTGCAGAGCAGAGGCACTAATGACAAATTACTTTGGGGGTGAGTTTTGGAGGTTTTTTAAAATAATTATTTATGTCTATTATTAGGTGGCCCTTGATAGCTATAGTTGCTTTTCATTTCGGTCGTTTTTCAACTTTTATTCTATCCTTTTGTTTTATTAATTCAGCGTTTCAGGCTGAGTGCTTAGGAATATATTAATGACGGCCTAATCTTTTTTTTTTTTAATATATCTAATAATATCTACCGAAATAGAAAGATACAAGCTATATTAGTATACTTCCAAAACCGTTATTTGGTGTGAGTTAGCTTTGCACTAGAACTTGACTTCGAGGGCTTGACATTATGAGGATATGTATTTTAATATTATCACGAGAAGACCACAGTTGTGGTTTCATCAATTATTGAATGGTTTTTCTGAGATATATTCATTATTCAAGGAGATGGTTGGTATTAGTGTCCATGAAGGAAGTCGATAAACATCCCAAGTATCTGGGCCTTCCTACCATTGTGGGCAGATCAAAGAAGTTAATGTTTGAAGAAATCAAGGAACGTGTCAGAAAGAAATTAAAAGACTGGAAAAGTAGAACTATGTCTCAGGCAGGGAAGGAAGTTATGATCAAAGCCGTGGCTCAAGCTCAGGTCCTCTATCCTATGATGGTTTTTTTGATTCCTGAAGGGGTTTTGATGGATATACAGAAGATGATATCAAACTTCTGGTGGGGGCAGAAAGGGAAAGAACCAAAACATCATTGGATAAAATGGGAGACTCTATGTGAGGAGAAGGAAGTGGGGGGTATGGGTTTCAAAAACCTCCAAGATTTTAATCTGGCGATGCTTGGCAAGCAAGTCTGGAATGTGATCTCCAGACCAAATTCTCTGATGGCCAGAATTCTCAAAGCAAGGTACTTCCCTAGAACTGATATTCTTGATGCCAAGTTGGGTTGTAACCCTAGTTTCATATGGAGGAGTATCATGGCTGCGAAAGAGAAGATCAAGGAGGGTTTTAGGTGGCGTGTAGGAGATGGGAAATCCATTCGGATCTGGGAGGACCCGTGGATACCAGGGAAGAGTTATTACTTTGCAGACCCTCAGCCTAATGCAATGAACCCTAATGAGCTGGTCTCAGAACTCATCAATAAGGAAACAGGTAGTTGGGATCAAACCAGGTTGGAAGGGAGATTCTCAAGCCTGGACTGCGGCCTGATATCTAAAATACCGCTAAGAAGCCCTCTAAGGAGTGACTCTAGGGTTTGGATTGACTCAGATGATGGAAAGTACTCGGTAAAATCAGCTTACTACAGAATCTTCGAAAGCCGAAATCACAACACTACTCTTCGTAACTCAATCACTGAGGAGGAAACAAAGTTTTGGACTAAACTCTGGAAAACCCCTATCCCTCCTAAGGTTCGTATGTTCATTTGGAGAATGGGGAGGAACATCTTACCTGTGGGATGCAATATCGAAAAGTGGACGGAAGATGCCTGCCTAGAGTGCCCTTTCTGCGGTCTGCCGGAAGATCAATCGCATGCACTGAGAGACTGTGACTGGATTCGCCGCCAATGGGGTACCTGGGATGGAAAAGGGTTATTCGAGTTGGGAGAAAGGAAATCATGCATGGAATGGTTGATAGAAGTATGGAATAGCTCAAGCCTGGATCTGATCCAAAAAATTTGTGTGATT